>CALNHX010002926.1:0-163662 GCA_940337035.1 Agriotes lineatus | reverse complement strand
GTGTGCCTGTGAACAGAATATCTTAAAAACGAAAAGACGTTGAAACTTCATATATAAGTTTTGTCTACTATGTAGATCAGAGAGCAAGCTTTTGAAGAAAATCTTATAACCGGAAGTAGGTGTTTACTCTTGTGATTTTTCAGTTTTTTTCGATCTTTTCAAAAACGGCTCTAACGATTTTTTTCAAACTTTACATTTTTATTAAATTTTTAATGTATATTGATGTGAGATAGGTGATTTTTTAGTTGAATACTTCTAAAATGGGTTTCTTTTGTTTTTTATTAACTTCTATTTCAAATAGAATTTCCGGTATATTAATTTTGAATTCAGCTTAAAATTTTAGAGAAAATGTGTCTCTTCAACTAACGCTCTATTTTGTACCGTTTTTGTAGAATTTGTAATTTTTGAAAATGTTTGAAAATTTTTGACAAATGCTTAAAAATTAAAAATAAAATTTTTGGCTAATTATAAGATCACTGTAAAAGGAAGTTGTGTCAGTGTATCACACCAGATTTTTACAATTAAATTCCACATTATTGGAGCACTCTCATATACGTCCCACTGGTACTGGTAAATAGACGACTCTTTTTAAAATTAATTGCCTCCGTATAGGATTCGCAATAATTAGTTCCCGTCTCCTTTGCGAATTCCTTTTAATAGAAGTCGTATAATATCACATAAACTGTTAAATTGCTCGCGTCCCCAGTTCACGTACTGCATGTCTTTGTTAATATTTTGCAAGAGAGAAGATGTAAATAAAATCCAAATTCTACAAAACAAAGTAATGCGAATTCTACTGGGATGCAATAGATATACGCCGATAAAAGACATGTTGCAAACACTAATGTTTCTTAATATAGAGCAGATGATCAAAGGGGCGAATTGAATTTTTATTTATAAAATAATAAATAATCTAATACCAGCGTTTCTATCAAAATTTTTAAATCAACGGGAGCACATGATAACTTATAACTTAAGAACTGGAGATGATTATTTCATTGAAAGGTGCAATACAAACATAATGCAGAGATCAGTTTTTGTTAAGGGGTTGCGGTTATATAATAACCTTCCCTCAAGTGTAAAAAAACTGCACCCAATATTACTGCTTTTAAAAGAGCATTAAGGACAATGTATTTTCAATGTCAATTCTGCTTTGTTTTTTTTTTGTTTTGATTTTTACAGTATAAGTATTTTTGCATATCATGCTATTAGATAATGTACTAGCTTTAGAGCTAAATCGAGTTTATTCTATTCTATAACATAATATGATAACGGTAATATCACATGTTATAGGCATCCGTTCAACAGAAGTAGTGTTCCCGCGAGACGAGAAGTATCCATTCTCTATCTGGATCTCTAATTCGAAAATCTCGAAATGTGCTGTGTTATTTTAGGGAAACTCATGCGAAATCTTTATAAAAACTAAAAATAAAGTTCTATACCTTACTGTTCTATTTGATTATAATGCGGGTTCTAAAAGTAGTTTTTCTCGTATCGAATACTCCAGAATTTGATTAATCCCGCGAGACGAGATCGAGAATTATCTGGTCTCGGCGAAATCACTATTAACAAGCCGATTCGACTACATTTTTATGCGGGTTTTAAAAATACTGTTAAAAAATTTCGAGATCGAGAATTTTGTTAATCTCGTCTCAAATATTCCAGAATTTCATAAATTTCGTCTCGAAAATTCAAGAACGAAAAATGACTCGATCTCAAATTTTTTCGTCTCGGTGGCATCACTAAACAGAAGACTGAATGTGTCTAAGGGAAAAGGGGGAGCTGTTGTTTCTTTCTTAATTAAATTTATTTACATACATATACAGCGGGGTTCCTACAGCCTTTGCCGCATCCCGCCTTTCGACATCCATTTCTCTCTATTACTCCAGTCTTTTTTTTTATGGCTCGATCTGTCATGGTCTTTCTAATACCTTGTAACCAAGTTGTTATCGGTCTTTCTCTTCGTCTTCTATTTTGTGGCGTATAGTTTAAAGCTTTCTTTGGCCATCGGTCTTCTGACATTCGCATAACGTGCCCATACCATATAAGCTGTCGAGATTCTATTTTATCTGCGCTGGTAAATACACTATTTGTTCGACGTTCTCTTGAAGTCCATTTCCACCGTCTCAATGCATTTTTTATCTTTGGCTGTTAGCTGCCAAGACTCCCATCCGTATGTCAAAATTGGCTCTACAATGGATTTGTAAATTGTCATTTTGGTGTTCACTTTAATCTGATGTGACCAAAGAAAAGAATTGAGAGTTCGAATACATTTCTGTCCTTGTTGTACTCTGTTGTAGATGTCGTTTTTTGAAGTTCCCTCTTGTGATATTATGGTGACTACATATTTATATTCTTTAAATTTTTTAATTTCTTTATGTATCTGTAATTCAGGATCACTTATGTCCTTTCCTATCACCAGATATTCTGTTTTCGTCATGTTTATGTTTAATCCTTATTTTTTATATTCGTTTATTAAGTTTCGAAGCATAAAGTCAATATCGTATTCATCATTCGCTACAATCACCTGATCATCGGCGAATAAGAGGGTTGTCAAACAACTATTATCAATTTCTATCCCCATTCCTGAAACTCGTCTTCTCCACTCTTGTAGTGTTTCTTGGATATAGATTTTAAACAAGGTCGGCGACAGACAGCAACCTTGTCGAAGTCCTTTTGTAACAGGAAAAGGTTCTGAGATGAAGTTTCCAACTTTAACGGCACTAATTGATTTTCGATAAATATTCCAAATTGATGGAATATATATTTTACTAAGGCCAATCTTCGTCAATGTTTCAAAAAGCCTTTTTAAAGGGACCGTGTCATATGCTTTCTCCAGATCAACGAATATAAGATGAGTGGGTAAGTCTTTAGTTTTACGTTTTTCTATTATTTGCTGTAGGACAAATTTAATATATTATCAATACATGATCTTCCTGCCCGGAATCCGCTTTGTCCTTCTATATCTTCGATCTCAAGTATCTTGCCATACAACCTCCCCATTGCACTGGTTACGCTTATTCCTTGATAATTCTGAGAAAATTTTTTGCTTCCTTTTTTATAAATCGAGGTTATATATGCTAAATTCCAATCATATGGAATATTGTCTCCTTCCAACATACATTTATTGAATATTTCTGCTAGAGTCTCCGTCAGTCTAGCTGGTCCATATTTCACCAGTTCAATGGGGATGTTTCAAGGGGTCTAGGACATCTCGGCGTCGCCATCTCGGCGCCGCCACTTCGGCGCCGCCATCTCGGCGCGGGGCCAGCTCGGCGCCGGGACAACTCGGCGCGGAACCAGCTCGGCGCCAACCAACTCGGCGCAAGGCCATCTCGGCGCAAGGCCATCTCGGCGCCGAATTCAAATTCGCACAGTGTGCACTACGTAAGAAAATTATTATAAACAAATAATAAATGAAGTGATCGCCAAAAAGCTGGCTTCAAATGAAAAAAAAAAATTAGAATTATTGGAAAATCAAACACTGACGACTAGGGCTGGTTGCAAAATGATTACAAATGGGCCAAAACAGAAGTTGTCACGTGACTTCCGTTATCAGTAGAATTTAACATTTGCATCTGCGGGTTGCTCACTCGGACTGCAGCTCCTGGTGATATCTGCCGGATGCGGGGTTCTGCGGCGCTTCTGGCGTTGTGGGAGCCTCCTATACGCTGTACTGACACGCTGCAGTCGAGATCTTGGGCTCAGGAATCTTATTGTGCCCGTGGCTGAAGTTCGTAAGCTGCGCTGGCTTCTGTCGGAATCCTCGTAAGGTGGCAACAATGAAAAATTATTTTCATGTGAGGAAAAATGTTCCCCACATTCTCACAGGTGCACGAACAATTACTTGGCACAATGGTGCACTTTTTATTTATATTATTGAAGATTTACTAGGTAAAAACTGTAATTTTTGGAGAGCACAAAAACTGCTTGTCATTCATTAATTTTTATTCAATTGTCTGTCTATACTGGTCGTTAATAACAATTGCCTAACTAGGTTAGACAAAACGGAAATTGACCAAATACAATACAAAAACTACTTATCCTAATTTGACTTATAACTAAAATTATGTTTAAAAATTCTTATTTCTAAAATATGGTTCTTTTAATTTTGGTTTTAAATTGTCTCATAGCGCCACCCACTTTGTGTTATTTAATTGTCCTTATCACTCACGTAATTACACTGAGTTGTTTTTTCAATTGTTCAGTTCCTGCACTAATTTGTTTCACATCCTGTTGTGTCCATTTTTTGTAATTTCTTAATTAACTGTTCGCTTTTCACCAAATTTTCGAATATTGCTGTCCCATAATTATAATTGCCCTGTTCTGTTTGGTTTATGCTCGTTGCAACGTATTATCAGAATTCTGCTTCAATTACCTTTATTTGAAATGCTCATAAACATATCCCATTTAATCATTCTGACATCTACGCTTCAATTAACACGCACATATTATAAACCTTTCTGTGGCAGTTCTATTTATTTTGGTTCGGCTTTAATTTTGCACAAACCTCTTATTGTTGGCTAATTTATAATTATCGGCTCCAATCTATGAAAAACGAGCTCTGCCTTTTGCCTTTTCTATTCAATTCAATTCATTACTACCAGCATTTCTTTGCAAATGTAATTACGGATTGAAATTTACGTTCAAACTTGCAGTTGCATGAACTACCCCAACTTTGTGCTATCTGACTTGCTTTACTTATTTGTTGTGCTGCAAGCAGGGTTGAGTAGCGGGCTCAATACCATCTCAATATCTACCTGGCATAAAATCGAGAAAATTTCAGACAAATATATACAGGGTGAGCACCTTAAGAAAATAAAGTTTTGTTTATTTTTAATTTAACTTAGCAATAGACACAAGTAATAATTCGTACATACCGCAGGCTTTATTCTTGCCAAAAATGACCAATAGATACAGAATAAATGCTGTACGATACAAAAAGGAGCAACAAATTCGTGCGTTACTTAATACAGCTGCAAGGCAGAAACTTGGAGGGTCGGTGCTTTGTAGCTCAGGTAGAAATAGCCCGTTTCTTTGCAATATCCCACAAAACGTTGGGACTGCATACGCGGTCGGCCTGCCCTTCGAATTAGACCACCGGTAACGTTTTTTTATTTGAAAATTTATTTAATTTATTAGAAACGTCAAAGATATTTTTACTTCTAACTTAATTTCATTTTTAAAATTATTTAGTGTCACAATGTCGACGAGGGAAGTTGTGGGTATAGTCTTTTACAGATTTTTAATCTTTGTAAAAGAATTACTGCCCTAATGATTATAGGAATTTTAATAAAGGTCCCTTTTAGACTGATTATTAACTTATAACAAAACAAAGAAGTAGGTAGATACCTAACTGAAGCCAATTTTAAAAATAACACAAACTTGGTCCAATTGAGCTCATTATTTCCGAGGACAATTCGGCAAACGCTGTACGTAAGCGTCGCAGGTCATTATTTCGGAATCGAAGCCGAATTTTTGCAAAACACGATTAAAATTTCTTAAACGAGCACAAAATTGGACAACTTTCCCAAATCAGCGCGCTCGTTTTTTTATGGAAAGTTATCGAGCTTCATTAGGTCGACATAAAGGGAATTAAGGTACGTCGGAAAATCGGCGAGCAAACGAACGCTCGGAGACATCAATGGTTTTAACGCTCATTATTTTTCAAATGGCTTACACATTTACATATGTGATTGCAAAGAGGGCCCGACAATAACCCTTATGCCGGGCGCAGGAAGGACCATGCAATCTGCCCTAACGAGAATAAGAGGCACAATAGGTTTAAGATTTACCCTATTAAAAATATCCGCGAATAACTAAGCCAATTTACCTAACTGATCGTTATCTTACGTTTAGCTAACGATCAGTGGCGTCGCCACATTTTTATTTGTACGTGGCTCCAGTTTCCCCGCGTTGGAGTGAGGGAGACGGCTGGAACTGGCGTGTGAAAAAATTCAGGGCGAGTAGCTTTATATGTGATCTGTATTTTAATTCCAGCGATTAATTTTAATTTGTGTAAAAACAAATGGATTAATTAAACTATGATCAAACGTTCCGAGGCATTTTTAGTACGGGCTTTTCGTTAGAAGCTTAGATTTTATCTGGCTTATTTAATTTCGGGAATTTTTATATGCAAATGTGCTAATTTAAGATATTTAAAACCAGTAGCTTACGAATTAATTCGTAACGTTTTTAATTATCTCCGAAAAAATGGCCCCGCGGAGTGGGCGTACGCCTCGCGTGGGCTGCGGATATTTGTTGTTCAGTTCAGGTGAGGCCTTGGTGTTGGGTACAAATTAAGGGTAAACATAAAGCTGATATGCTATAAAGGTAGTTAATAATAAAAACTGGAATAAAATAGCTACGACATAAATGCGATTTATAGATGAGTACACATCAACTAGAAGTTCGTGAGATGGACACCAGTGCAAGACTTACCCAAGGTTTGAATGAATTTATAGAGTAATTCTTGATCTTGGTCGCGATATGGTCTAATTAGTTATGGTTGCAAATTTTGTAAACAGTCGAATTAGCGACTATTGTTGTAAAGCATTTCTTTTAAAAATATCTTGTAGGGATGGATGTATCGAAAACTTGAATAACAGAAGCACAAATTATCTTATTTTGTACCTACCCGTTTTCCGAATAACCTACAATACAGGTTTACTGAACGATCGGCGAAGTCATACCGACTGCACTGATTTCACACCAGAAACCAGTATTCGATTTCTGAAATTTATTGGATAGCCGTGTCAGATTTTAATTTGAAAATGTCATCACCGTAGTCATGTGCACCAATGTTCACTACACTGGCGCAACGGAACTGCAGTTTCCTTCTTTCACCATCAATCAGCCTATTTGCGTCCACTACTGGATAGAGGCCTCCCTTAATTCATCGATCTTAAGGTTACTAAATCATATCGGTGTTATACGGTACAGCCAACTGTGCAAACATATATCTTTTGTCTCTTTTAATTTGGGGTAAAGCTATCAATTGTCTCACTCTCACTCTCACTTTCTTACAATGTTCTATTCTTTTTAATTTGGGGGAACAAAATCTTGGAATGGAATGGCTGTATCTTTATAGATATTGTGTCACTAGTATCCAATTTGTTGTAATTCTTCTAATGCCATCGCTCCATCTTGTAGGAGGGGTATCTCTATTTCTAGTCGCTTCCCTTCTGGATCGCCCTTTTAAGATTTTCTTATTCCATCTCCCATCAGTTATTTTTGCAACATGACGTGCCCGATTCCATTTGAGGCTAGTGATCTTCTCAACTGCATCCGTAACTTATGTTCTCAATCTTATGGCGTTATTCGGTACTCTGTCTTTCAGTGTGGCATGGATCGTTCCACAGCTCTCTCGACCATATTGATTTTCTATATCGATTGTTTGGTAGGTGTCAAGGTTTCTGCCCAATAATTTAATACTGGCAGGACAGATTGATTAAATATATTTTTTAAAGACAGATTGGTATGTCAGTTTTGAAGACGTCATTCTTCAGCTTATCAAAGCAGCCTATGCTAAACCGATCCTTCTGTTATTTTGCAGGTTTGATTGTCATGGAGTATTTTTAGTCCATGTCCCAAGTATTACTACGAGTAAAATGCGACTTGTTTTATTTGTGATTTATCTACTGAGAAAGCATCACTGAGAACCATGTTCGCCATGAATTGAGTTTTCGAGAAATGTATTTTCAATCCAGCTTCTTGACAGCTTCGTTAGTCTTGAAAGCATTTTCGTAGCTGTGTCTACGATTAGAAATAAGCACTACCTCAGCTGCAAATCGTAGATGATTCACCTTGTGGCAATTGCTGTTTATTCTCATAGTGTCAAACTCAATTCTTTTGAACACAATTTCCAGTAATACCGTAAACAGCTTCGGTGAGATAATATCCCCTTTTTGCGCTTCTAGTTTCATTGAGAATTTACTGGTTTTATTATGAAGCCTAACATACGCCGTTGCATTTTCGTATATGATCTTTATTGATATCGTATATCGATCGTCTATATGGTATTCGGCTAAGTCAGCTAGTAGAATTTCTTGGTCTACAGTATCGTATTCAACAAATATCATTATTAAGGGTTTAATGTATTCGATATTTTTCTCAATCAGTATATTCAACGTTGAATTGGGAAATAGCTTTCGACACATCTTCATAGTAGGTTTCCCATATCCCATATCCCTCGCTGGCATCTCAGAGGACGGTCTAGTAGCTACCCCTTCTTTAAGTCTGTATAATTATTAATAATAATACATTACCTTCTTACCAACAAGTGGTAACTAACGGAGTAAATAGCGATTGTTGCGAGCTAATCAGAGAAAGGAAAAGAGAGGAGGACGAAAACGAAGAAGAATGAAAATATTTTGACAAACAGAGTAAGATAATAGTCAAGTATTAATAGAGTAAGACAAATTGAACCAGAAGAAATATAGTTGGAGTTGACTCATATGCTTCACAACCACATAACAGTCCCGAGAGCAATATTCTTTTGTAAACTCGAATTTTTGTTTTACAGGATATTTGATTCGGCTTCTGCATCTTCTGCATAAACTTCCAACCTTCATTTTCCAATAGCTTTTTTGGGTGCACCTAATATATACCAATTCATTTTTCGCCTCATACATTTTTAGTCCCGTTCTTTGTTCAACCACTATACGTTTTTCGGTGATAACTTCAACTTTGCTTCAAAACTTCCGTGCACCTTCGTTGTACTGCATTGCTTTTATTATTTCGATTACTTCATCCCTGCTTTGTTTCCTAGTTGTCACGTTCTTGTCATCAAGTGCAATTTGGCTTAGTTTAACACAATATTCGCTTATGTATATAAACTTATGGACAATGTATGTACAATAATTACAAATAAGGCTAAAGTGTTACTCTTGTTCCTTTGCGGAGCGGTAGTTCCAAGCTCGCGGTTGGCAAGAGTCCGAAGTGTCGCTCGACCAAGGTGCGGGGTCGAGAAAAAACATGAGGGGCTGCCCCGGCCTCGACTACGTTGTGCAGTTTGGGGCTAACAAAGGGGTTTAACTTCCCAGGCTGCTAAAGATGTGTAGAGTCGCGCGAACGAGAGGTTCGATCTGGACATGAACAAGCTTATTGCGGAGGCGACGTGTAGTTCGATCTCCTGGCGAAGAAATAATTTCGGGACGACCAAGGAGGTTTGTTTGACCGTCAAAGATACTGCAATGCAGAAAAGGCTAGAAATACAAACATGAAAGCAACCTGAGAAATTTATTGTCAAACGTTGACAGAAATTTTATGAAATACGTATTTTTACCCGTTTATTATCTAAAGGTCCCTTGAATGTAAAAATGACTTCATGATTACGTATAAATATCTTTTATTTCTGTATCTGATGTACGGGTTCTTATTTCAGTCATCCGTTTCCAACTAGGTTTTTCAGTCACTTGTCAAATTTCAACAGTCCCTGATCAACACAACCAAATATTTTATCTTAAAATTTCAAAAGGTAGCTAACACATTATTTGAATAACTACGGAGGAAAGTGTATCATTCCTTCCCGCGGATGTAGTCAAATTCACCAGCGTTAGCGAGAACAGTAATCATTGTTTACTTTTTACGTCCCTCTTCTAAAAGATGAAAAAAGTACTGTAATCAGGAAAAAATCACTTTCCGAGATTTCTTCAGATCTTCACGTTTCAGGGTCCCTAGATGATGAAAAACAGATTTTCTCAATTCCGTCTGTCTGCCTGTTGGCGGTATAACTCAAAAACTATTTGTTGGAGGAAGACGATATTTTGCATTTATATTATATGTCCAACTAGCATGAAACCGAGAAACTTTCGGTAAAATATATGCAGGGTGAGCACCTTAAAAAATAATTTTTTGCTTAGTTTTGCTTTTCCTGAGAAATAAATACAAGTAATAATTTGCATATAGCTCAGGCTTTATCACGGGCAAAAATGTGGGTGCAGCGATATTCTCGAACATTATAAACACTTGAAGCAAGCGAAATGCTGAAGTAAAATGTTAAATAATGATTACCTCTATATTATTTTTTAATAAATTTAATAAAGAATCTAAAGCAGCACTAATAGTTTCTGTAACAATACCATAATAGTTTCAAAGACATACAAACAATATTAATTATGGCAGCCTCAAATTTGATTGCAAATTCCAACGATGAATATATAAATCAAGATGAAAAAGGAAGATTCAGACAATCTAAATGCAGCAGAAGACGATCATTTCGTCGGTTGTGATAAACCCTCTACATCAACTAAGTATAAACAAAGAAATAGACCTAAAAACAAAATAGAACTCGAATTAGGCCTACTACGTTATTTGGAAGACAAGAGAACAGAGTTAAATATACTAAACGAATATCTCATAATGAAACTCCTATTTTTAAGATACAATACAGTTGAAAGACTTTTGTTCGTATGCCACATTTATAGATAGTCCCAGAAGTAATAGGTTGCACATATGAATATAATATAAACAATATATAATATTTATTTTTGACTTTATTTATCTATTACATGATACATCAAAACTAAATTAAAAGCGTTTGATTTTGGTGAACCGTGCAAGTAGCTACAAGACTTATTTATCAAAAAAACCTTGAAAGTATGTAGGTTACTATAGTTTAAAAAAAAACATAAAAATTAAGCATTTTTGGATTACGATCCAATCGACACGACACTAATGATAGTTGCAACTTGCAAGAATGTTCTACTAAATACAACTATATAACAACAATTTCTATTGAAAGTAATTGAAAAAGTAATTAATGTTGTACAATTACAATTACTAAGTAATTCGTAATTGAATTACTATTTTATGTGAGTAATTGAAATCTTTGGTAATTAAATTACTTCATTGAGCGGTAATTGGTAATTAGTAATTATTTACTGTTTAAAAGTAATTTGCTCAGCATTGATTGCAAGGTAATTTCAAGAATATTTCGATTCCAGGAAAGTCTCCTCTTGCTCGTTCAGAATTCGTTCAAATTCCCCAAAAATTCATCCAGACACTATGGTTTTCCCAGATATGGCCAACAATAAGAATGTTATCAACGGAAACGAGATTAAATTTAATAAAATGGACAATGAGTTATCTGGAATATATATGTAAATGATATTATTATTAAGTAGTTCAATAAATGTATCTGATTTGTGTTCATTATTTTCTAATTCTTCTAACAGGGGAATACAGTACCTTTATTCTACTAGTGGATAATAGGTGCCATAATACGGGTATAAAGAGCATACTTATGGGCCACTTATGAGTTGGTTGTGGATAAAATAATTTTCTATAACAGTTCTAGGATAATGGATTGGATTTTTGGGTGGATGGTGAAGAACTTCATGTGCACTAAGGCCTCAATGTGGGTGCGTTGTGTAACGTCTAAGTTACGTGTATGTATATCTTTTGTGTGTAGTTACTCTTCCTCATAGACTAGTCTTCAGAGAAGAGTGATGTTAATTGTATCCCAAAGTCGAATGGACACTCAGCTCAGTACCGATCCAGTGGACTACTGAAAAAGTTCCGCCTGTCCATGGATTCGAACTAAGTCCTAGGGCCGTTATATGTTATAACGGGTCTGTGAGTTTGTTGTCATACCAACGTTCGCTAACATAGGATCTATCTATAATATAATTTTCCTTAATGTGTGTTTGTCTGTGTGTCTGTGGCACAAAATAAGATCTCACGTTCCGGCTTCACAGATGTTTATATTTGTTTAGGTTTTGTTTTTCTTATCTTAGTGCTCGGCTCGGAGCTTGATCTTTCGCGTATCCTATTTCACGTGCGCGCCAATTCAAGACTCGCAAAGCGTAGCGCGCGATTTGCTTGTATACCATAAAGCCAGTAATCATAGGATGATAGCGCAGAAATACATTAAAATGTAATCATTTCCAATGCATTACGTCCCGCTAGAATTATAACCTGCAGAAGCATTTACAACATTTTTCTATCACTGGTCGAGTTTTCTTTTCCGAAGCAAAGAGCAATAAAAATGATCTCAGAAACAAATGTTTTCAGGTATTTATGGGTGCATTTATCTATTAATGTGCTGGAATTTTAAATTACTGCTTTATTATTTTCTCTTTGTAGAAAAACTTAAGTTATTTTATAACATCATCTCTTAAAAGCTCATTTCGGTTGTTCGTGACGTGCTATATATGATTAGTTTGTGTTTAGTTACTGCATGTTTACCATGTATTGGTTATTCTATTGATACTCTTTCCAACGACATTTCATATGAAAAAATTAAAAACTTATTTTGTTTTCACAGGCACTATCATCGATACAATATATCTGCTTGTATGCCATGTCGTTAGTAAAGAAGAACTTTGAAATTGAATAAATACAATTTTTCTGATTTAGTTTTCTAGTACACAAAATCTGAGATTCGTAAAATGATTTCGAGCTATTTCTAAATACTCCGCCAAGCCATTGAAGCATGAAGTGGAAACATGGAAAAGAGTAATAAATTACTAATAGTTAAGCTACTACAAACCGTCAAGTTATTAATGGAAATTATACACAGAAATTGACGGTGTTTAGACGGCTCCAATATGTTTCAATTTGAAAATTGTAATAATCCATCCCTTAAAAATGAATCAAAAGGATCGATATTTTCGCTTCTTAATCCAACTGGTTTAGTTGTGCCCGAAACGAGTGTTCTTATTATAAATGAAATAAACTTAAAAGAAACTTAGAGCAACTGATTCTGGTCACTTCAAAAATGTAAATTTAAAAAGTTTCTGCGTTGAGAGAGATTACGAACTTAAGATGAGGTTATTTCTTACAACTCTCTGTGTATTCTACATATTGTTTATCTCTAATTTATGTGTGGATAAATTAACATTTATTCATGTGCACAACTAGTATCTATATGTATTTGAAGTACTTAATTCTAATAAACATATACAGTCTGTTCTACAAAAAGCCTTCTAGCAACTTTATTATTTATTTTAGACCCAATAAACCTGATAACAAATCAAATGACACATAAAAACCTACATTTTAATACTATCAAAAACATTTTATCTTCAATTGTTTCAGAGTGGTGAGGTCACATGCAATTTTTTTAAATGACACTGTATATAAATTTATACATTTTCTGGTAGAGGTTTTTTTTCTCTTTTCAACAATATAAATATTTCATGCACTTACATAAGAAAACTTTCGTGAAAAATACAAAAACTTTCTCACAGTGGGAGGCCATGATACAAAACTATAAACAAAAGCGTAACTCAGAAATACAAAACAAATAGTAGACAAACGCTTTAACTGTCAGATTTCAGAATAATCTAAAGTGTTTTCTTGTATTATACTCTTGTGCTTTAATATTCAAATCAATATATGGCCAGGTTTACTAACAATGAAATTGTTGACATGTTGCAAGTATTCTTTGAATGCAGAAAAAATAGTGCGGAAGCTTTACGTATTTATCAAACACGGTATCCGATAGACTGGCTCCTTCCGGCAAAAATTTAGTAAATTAGAAGAAACGTTAAGGAATACGGGTTCCCTAAAGAAAATAAAAAGAGACCGCCAAGTACGAGATGAAAATTTGGAGTTGGATATTTTGTTAAGTGTAGAGCAAGATGCAAATACTTCAACACGAGAAATTGCACATAATCTTCAGGTGTCATGTAGTACAGTACATCACATTTAAAAAAAAACATGATTTTAAACCATATAAGGTACATTTAATGCATAATTTAGAAGCAAATGACTCTCCACGTCGAATTGAATTTTGTAATTACTTTGTAAACAGACAGCAAGAGGATCCTAATTTTGACAGAAAAATATTATGGTTTGACGAATGCACATTTTCCAATAACGGCTTATTTAATAGAAATCATCACTAGTATTGGAGTATAGAAAATCCCAGAAATATTAGAGAAAATCGCTTTCAAAGAAGATTTAGCGTTAATGTATGGTGTGGGATTTTAAACAGAAGGTTGTTAAGACCTTACTTTATTGACGGAACTCTAAATTCAGTTAGATACAACCAGTTTCTACGAAACCAATTACAGGGATATTTGGAAAAATTGCCCCTTGAAGAATTTAATAACGTCATTTTTCAACAAGATGGTGCGTCTGTCCATAATTCTCTTATAAACACTAATTTACTAAACGAAAATTTTGGACAGAATTGGATTGGCACAAATGGACCAATTCAGTGGCCAGCTAGGTCCCCAGACTTAACTCCCTTTGATTTCTTTTTGTGGGGACACCTTAAGGACCTTGTTTTCGTTACACCACCAGAAAATATTGATGATCTCAGAGTAAGGATTAGAAATGCTTGCCAAAGCATTCCTCAAGATATGCTTATAAACGCCGCAAGAAGTGTTAATAGACGATGTCAAATTTGTATTGTCAATAATGGTTTACATATCGAACATTTGTTATAAATGGTTAGTTTTTTGTGTTCCCTTTTGTAAATAAATATTGTTTTGTTTTTCTGAGTTACACTTTTGTTTATAGTTTTGTATCGTGGCCTCCCACCGATAATTTTTTTTTATTTTTCTCGAAAATTTTCTTATGTAAGGGCATAAAATATTTATATTGTTGAAAAGAGAAAAACAAACCTCTACCAGAAAATGTAAAAAAATATATACAGGGTGTCCAAAAAATGGCGGATTAACTCTACAGTGCGTTATTTGGGGATGCCTAATGAACCATGGAAAAATATGAAAAAAATTCCCTGGGCCGTATTTTTCGAAATATTTCTGGTCAAAGGTGGGTAATGACATCCATTTATTTAAATAACTAGTGTATAATTATAGTGTCAAATATATCTGGGACTTATTAAAATATCTGTTTTTTTAATATTCTTGGGATTTAACTAAATTGTTTTCAATATTTAAGTATTTAAAAAAACTGATTTCCTGTTGAGTTTGTCAATTACTAAATATAGCAAACAGGCTTTGTACAATAATAATATACGAAATCAAGCTTGGCATTGAAATATTTGTTGTATGAATAATATGTTGGTGGCACTGTAAGTTCATGTCAAATTCGATGTTAGCAGGTTAAGTTTTGCGACAGTTTGTGTCAAAACTGACGCAAAACCTAACCTACTAACCTCGAATTTGACATAGACTTACAGTGTCACCAACATATAAACAACTTACTATGAATACATTTTTGATTGAGAAATTGTTGCAGTATCAATGTTGCCAGATTTATTTTTATTAATTTCGAATATTTCGAAAAATACGGCCCAGGGATTTTTTTTCATATTTTTCCAGGGTTCATAAGGTATCCCTCAGTAACGCACCGTAGAGTTAATCCGCCATTTTTTGGACACCCTGCACAGTGCATGTGACGTCACATTCTGAAACAATTGAAGATACAAATGATTTGATAGTGTTAAAATGTAGGTTTTTTATGTGCCATTTGATTTGATATAAGGTTTATTGGGTCTAAAATAAATAATAAAGTAGCTAGAAGCTTTGTTTGTAGAACAGACTGTAGGTGTCTCTAAAATAAGTGTGAACAACCACAGATTCCCGTGTTCAAAATATGACTATTTAACTCAACTTATCTATAGTGGTACGTCTAGAAAGTATCGGAAATTTTATAGCTTTAAAAAATCTCATGGAACTTCTTTTAGAAAGTCCTGGGATCGCAAATTTTGTGTGCCGAGTGTCAGGGTGGTAGGTCATGGATAAAACAAAAGACAATTATATGTGTCAAATACGTTATTTTTAAAAGCTAAAAAAATACTTTTTTCGGATACTTTATAGACATACTATATATTCTGCATTCTAGTTTAAAGTTATTTGAAAACATAGATTTTACTTATAAAAATAGGGCTCATCGATGAATTTTAATGATGATATTCGGTTAGACACTCTACTGTATAAGACACACCTCTAATGGCAATGGAAGATAATGTTCCTTTCAGAAAGAGTTTCATTAATAGGTTTTTGTGTTTTTCTACTGTTTGGTGTCTGTTACTATTTAGATAGGAAAATTAAAATCTGGGTGACTCCTGTTTTTCTGGCAACAGGTATCGCGAGTTCGTCTTGTGTACCGGTTAAATGTCTGACACTATTCGAATAGTAATAACACAGAAAAGTTGCAAAGGGGCAGTTCAATTTATTGAGCGGAATCAACCTTTGCATTCAGGACACTGCTGGTGAAATTTAGCATTTATTGTAAATTTTTGTAATGTAATTACTTCTCGCTAATAATACTTTCTATCAAATTGTCTTTATATCAGTTGTTTTTCATCAGACAGGCAACTACACTACTCCAAAAAACCATGACATAGTCACTCAGATTTTATTTCTTTCGTAACGGATACCCAGAGTTAGATAGTTACTGTCTTAATGAAACCTATTTGTATATAGGTATGTTGAGTTACATCATTTTATTTCGAGCCCAAAGTATATTTGAGGGCCTGCCAGCTAGACATCAGTGGCGACGGCGTGCAGTTCTCTAAACGGTTGTAATTACCAAATATAATGAGCGCCAATAAGTTTTGCAGTTACAACAAATACACTCAGGTAAGTCGAGAATTTATAAACTCAGTTTGAATCGCATCAGGCTATAACACAAAATCTGAAGGTAGCAGTAACGAAATGATGCACTGAATGATATGAACATATGCATTAGAATTATTAAACAACGCTGCATATAGTAACCAGTACAGAAGTTCTATATTTTTGTATTGGACGTTACTTCCTCGAAGGTGCACCCAAAATGTATCGCTATCATAGGAGCGATTAATACAATTCAATACACAATCTAATATTTAACCAGTAAACTGTACAATTATATATTAAGTACAGCTACATTTCACAAAATCATTAGGTTGCACGCCTCACGCTTTTATAGAAGGTAAAACAAATAGCCCCCGAAAGGGCTCGAAGCTGCTGCTGCAGGTGGAGAACGCCAGCAAAACCCATAGCAAAGCACTTAGGCGGGCAAAGCGGCCCTCTGAAGTAGTACAGATCGCAGAAGTTTCCACAACCCCCGGGCATGTCTGAAGGGAAATTCCCAAGCAAGCGGAATCGCTGATATTTTGCAACTCGCAGGTGATGTTAAAAATACTCGACGAAAGTAAGCTAATATGTATTACGTTTCCAAAATTGAGATTGTAGTAATTTCATTCACCCTGTAAATACAGGCAATTGGACAAAACGGCGAGCAGTCCTCTGGTAAATAAACCGTCTCAAGGACGCGGAAGTGTTTGCCCCAATAAATTCTCAAGGTCCTAAAACCGCATCATAGCTAAGCTTCCATAAATAATATTTCAAAATATCTGAAGCTAAGAGCTAAAACTTGGAGCACAATCGCGGAATTCTGCCAAAACGACGCCGCTTTTTTGCAAGGGAAAAATAAACAACAACAAAAGGAATTGTTTGGAACAGCTGCTAGTATAACAGATTACAACCTAATCGCTAAAGTTGCGTTGGCACAACGGCTGTATTCAATTAAAGGAGCTTTTACGCGGGCAAGAATTATATGCACAATAAATTATAATGTTGATTAAGCTTTTGCCACATAACACTATTTTATTTTATTTTTAATATAAACGTTTTATTTTTATAGCGCAATCGTGCCGGTGTTGCAATGGAATTGAAACGCACTGCTAAGAGCAAGCTGACTGCCTTATTAGTCTGGGTAGTTTCAAGATTTGGAAAACAGAAAGCTTAGTTTGTAGTTGTTTTAGATTTTAGGCTTTGTTATCTCCATTTTTAATTTTTTTCCCGAAAAATAATTCGAAACTTTGAAAATATAAATAATAAGCAACACATGAACACAACTGCCTACTGTTAAGTGCAGGAAATTATGTGGTATTATATCCATAGCGAAGTATGATTTGAGATATGGAGATATGCCATAAAGTCCACAGATTGTGTTTTTCAGACAAATATATGAATCATCGGACATCTTTCACAATGTAAGTACTTGGTAATTTCGTAGCTATTACTACGACTACTGCGTTACTTCCCTACTTTTACAAAATATTTCATATATTGCTCCGAAGCAGTGGAACAAGTAAACGCTCGAAGTAGACCCGCGGTGTTCTGTTGATTTTTGCAATGGACCACTGTACGGGCTCGAATTTGTTTGTGTAATATACGGCGTGAAATGCATCATGGCTTAAAACTACAAGTAATATTCACTCATATGAAACACCAAATAATAGACCTGACATTATAGCTCATGTTTTTAATGCAAAAGTGAAGCAATTGTTGACGCTGGTTAATAAGAAGAAAGCATTCAGAAATGTTTTGCTGAATCTTAAATCCGTCTTGTATTTGCATGGATAATGGACATTGTAAGAAAGACTTTCCAAAACAATTTTTTGAAAAACTAAAGAAAATGTCAACGGTTATCCAATCGTTACAAAGAAGTTTTGTAACTTGCAAAATATTTTGCAACGGGTCCACTAGTTTATACTTAACTATTTAAAAAGCGCTTTGCTATTTCTTAAAGTTTTAATCTTCTGGCATTTGTTGCTGTTTCAAACACCTCACAATGACATAGTGAATGCGCTTGCGAGGGTAAATTGATTAATAAGTTTAGGCACCAACTTTGAATTTTATTTTTCCTTACTATCCAACACCATTTTTCAGGTACAATTGACTCGTCGCGCCGCCCTTGTCGGTCGAAAGTGAAGGTTTGAGATCCCGATTTGGTCACACGCTTCGGGGCTCGCAAAGGAGACTTTTGGCCTTTTTGCCCGATTTCTTAAGGCAATAATAAATTCAATGCAATCAGAACCCTATTCACTTTGGGAAATATTCCCAATTTGAAGAGCACTTTCATTGTTGGGCAATTAGTGGGTCATTTCACGCCGGACGGACAATACTCTCATTCATTAGCGGTTTCAATCACGCACCTGGCGGTTTTTGGTAATCACAGCCAGCTCACGCCTAGTTGATATTGTTAATTTCAGTTGTACCTCCAAAGTTACGTTTCCCGAATATCAAATAAAGTTGTTTTGCAGGCGTGACTTATCTACAAGCGATTCGGACTGCTGTGGGCGGATATAGCTAACAAATTCTATTAATTAAAATGGGTATAAATAAGTTGCCATCTTGCTAGTTCTCACCATAGATTATGTAATCAGCGAAAATTTTATTTATAAAGGTTTTATGTTGAAGTAGAATTAAAATTGTGCTATTTGCAAATAACAATTGAATTTGTTAGTTTACTATTAACCAGCCTAATAAGCATGACAAACTATTTTATAAATAAAGTATTTGCTCAATTGATAGCATGATGGATTGCATGAATGAGTCAATTCGATTTCCAAAGCTTGGGTGCACACAAATCGCTTAGTCATATTAGAACGCTATTAATGCTGACAATTACTCCTTTTGTGCAATTTTGAGCTATTGTAGTAGGCACTCTTGCGTACGTTTTTATATAATTGCATCTATACATCCGAAGTTTTATAAAAACAAGTTTCTTAATGCATATGGTTATAACTTCAGTTTGATATGAAAAAGCATTTAAATAAAAATATTCTCTTCACGATTTTAAATAATAAGGCATATCGGTATTGCAATTGTTTATCTACTCGTATTAATTTTATTATATCAACTTCTTCATAATTTTTATTAAATAATGTTAATTTCCAGCCGCTGCTTAATTAGGTACGTTTCAAAAAAATTTGCTTTGGCGTGATTGAAGTTACGTGTTACGTGAAACGTCCTTAATAGAACAAATACACTGTCTATTAACGTTTTTCTTCGTCATAATGTTAAATAGTAAACTCCAGTGTGCAGGTTTTTCTGTTACATTCTTTCTTTGCCATTATTTAATTATCCTCAGCGTTGCATTTTTCTACATTAGATTTGTCATCAGTTTGCACCCATTTTTGGTTTTAGACTAGCCCCGTGGTGTGAATTCACACCACGACTAGCCCTATATAAGCAAAATATAATATTCCATCAATAACAATATAGATATATTAATTTAACATCGAAAGATTTCTAATGAATCTTTATTATATAAATTATTTTTAATCTGTTTAAAATAACATTGTTTGTCGTAGTTTTAAAATATTTCCTTGATATCTCACAAATAAACGATTTTCAAAACTGTTAAGTACTTTTACTTTCTGCGGGACACGAGGAATTCGATTTCTTGTCAAAGGTCAATTCAACTATAGGTAGCCTTTCCGCACGTTAAACTTACCGTAGCGTCGATACGTCTACCTACACTAATATTCGAGAACATTTAGAAATAAAGAAGGCACGGGTAACATCGAAGAGCTCGAAGCCGTCCATATGCAACACAACGGCGATGATACTCGTATCACTATAATTTGGTTTGAATTGTATGTTTAAATTCATTTATTACGAGGTCCTGATGTGTATAAGTGTGCGCCAGGGGTTCCCAAACGTTTTACCAGGCGGCAAGACTACTTTTACGTTTTTAATTTGCAGGAGAGTTGTTCTGATTCAATATGCGAACTTGTTAAACACACACTGAGGAAAATCAGTAGGTAAAAAGTTAATTGGTTTTAAAGCTGTGTAATGTGTAGCTGCAATGAAGTTTGTGTCTTTAAATTTATATTTTTTCCTACATTATTAAAGAAGTGTTTTTGTTTTAAGCATAATAAATTCTATTAATAATAATAATCCTTATTGTCCAACAGCAGCAGCCAATTATAGGACAAATCATACAAAAACGTTATTACAAACATACATTAATAAACAACAAAAATGATACATAGCTATTATACAAGGAATAGTTCAGCTACATTAAAATTATAAATAATAAACCAACAGTTAATCAGTACTGAACTATTAAACTAATATCTTAGCTATATAATAACTTAACCCTAGGTAATATTGATAAGCAATAACAAATACGTATTTAGAAAACACAAATATTAAATAAGCATGTCATCGTTAATAAAGTAATAAATGGTTTGAATCATTTTAACCCCAAGCAGAGATGATAACGTCGAATAACAGCGAATACTGTAATCAATTAACAATTTGATGGGATGCTTGCAGGATACTATCTAAGTGAATATATCTACCTCGCTACTTATGACATTAAAATTAAAACACATTGTACCGGGTGGCCATAAACATCTGAGATCCCGATAGCCATGGAATTCGCTACTTATAAATGTTGGTTAGCATTATACATATTTCAATTATAATAAATATTGGTATGAAATGTAATAAAATGCAAATGAGAGGAGGGGAATGTGTCCCAGATTCTGCAGTTTAGCCTACTACTCAATTATAAAAATATCCTGTTCTAACTTCAATACTTATTGCAAACTGTAATAATTTTTGACAGATAGGAATTTTAGTTGTGATGACATTAATGACATTTAGTTTAGTTGGATTCATCACTTTAATAAAGCGGTGTTAATTCCAAAGGTAATGTGATATCAGATATTTATGGCCACCCGGTATATATGGGCGACTTAATCATACCATAACATAACAGTTCTGGAGACAGGCAGATAACACGTTTTATTTTGTCTCATATTAACTCGTGGAACATGGAAGCTAAGACTAGATAAGATGCAAGAACAGTCTATTTGATTATGCTATCTTTTATAGAGAAATGTAAGGCTGGCAAAAACCCTTTTAGTTTCACAAGAAGTAAATTGTAATGTATTCAATCAAATGTCTTGCAGGATAAGAACCAAATGCTTTCATCCAGAGATATTTTAAAAATGTTCTTTGTATGCCTTCAATTATTGATCTCTGATACTCAGGAAATGAATACCAAATAATACTGCCATATTCAAGTGTTGAATGGACAAAGGCGAAATAAAGCGTGATTAATGCTGAAGTATTTGTGAATTGTTGACAATTACGCAAAATAAAGTCAAGCATTTTGTGAGCTGAGGCACTCACTTTATTTAAGATGAGTGATAAACGTAATTTCATTATCAAACAGTATGCCTAAGTCCTTTGTTTGTTCAAAGCCTGCCAACACTATTGAATTGATTTTATAATCAAAGATGAGCGGAGTAAATTTACGTGTATATATAACAACTTTACATTTCTCTATATTTAACGCTAGTTTATTTTCGGTGCACCAGTTGAGAAGCAAGTCAACATCCAACTGCAACTTAAATGAAACAATAAAGAAGCCGACCTGCGATTAAATAATAAAATTGATCGATGGTAGTAAAAATCGCAGATCAACCCCCCTACAGTTTATACACCACGGCAGCTCTGAAAACTTTTTACTTACCGCGATGGCCCTAGCTAACTCAAATTTCGGCGGCCTTGGGCCGTAGGTTCAAATCAGCAGCTGTGTACCTTGGAATGTCTTCAAAAAAGGAAAGAAAATGGGCGCCAGAAATCAAAAGATTTCAAATAATAAGAGGAAATAAACTGCAAGTGACTAGCGTTTAATTAATAAATAATAAAAAGTCTTGAAGTGTCAGTAATAAATAATCAGGATAATTAAAATGCAAATAATGTGATAACAAAGTTGTGTACGTGAACTGAAGGTTGCGACACGCATAAAATCAAAAACCCCTTTCGGGTTATTCTAATAACTGTAAATTCAAATCAATCGTGAAATATGCATACCTCAGTCATTTAATAATTCCTTTTGTTTAGGCCATTGAAATAAAAAAGCGTGACTGTACCTTTTACAGAGGGTCGAAGTACATCAAAATAGCAACTTTAAATAATGAGCATAATTAAATATAAGCATAACAATTTAAATATTAAAACAAGAGCATGTATGAAATTGAACGTTACATGTTAATAATGGCAAAACGTATGAATTTAAATTCCAAATAATTACGGGTTTAAAATGTATAAATGTAAAATCCAGGTATTGAAGATACGATAAATCCCGGAATAACACAAACTAACCTCGCTTCTCCAACGCTCATAAACTGCTAACAGGCAAACGCCGGCTGGGGGTTGCTACACCCTTCAGTTCAACATAGAGTGGTCGTAAACTGCACATAATGGACGAAGTCGCCGTGGATGCCCGGTGATTACAGCGGCAGCACCCACAACTTGCAGCAAAAACGAAGAACGCCAGCAAGTGTGGAAAATGAGATTAAACTAGCCATAGCTTCCGAGATGAATTCGTGGATGAAACTGGTAATTAAGAGCTAAGAAAAAAATGTAATTACTATGGGAATAACAAACAGAAAAACGCCCTCGTACCTGATCATTGTCAGCCCTAGGAAACATACACTGCTCATTAGATTAATTGAGCGCAAGTAATTTGACTTGAAGAAACATTATTTAACCACGCCGGTGACGGCGGGCTAAAAATAGCAAGTGCGAGGTACGAAGAATTCGTTCCCAAAGAAAAGCTCGCACTCTGATAAGAGATAGCGCGGGTTGAGAGTTCATCGCGTGAAAGAAAGAACTCGATCCAGGTACAAAATGCGCTGGTTTGGAAAATTTAAGAATTCTAAATGTAAAGGATTTATAATTCAAATAAAAATATACAGGTTAAGCCTGAAATAATTGGGTAATAATAACTGGCGAAACAATTAGGCGAAGCCAAAAAATTATTTCATCCTGCTTGTGATCAACTCGTTGCAAGATCTTAACATCATCAGCAAACATTAACATGTTAGAATTTAATTTGATCCCTATATCATTAATAAAAAGTATGAATAATAGGGGCCCTAAATTAGAACCCTGAGGAACTCCGGAACTAGCAGTATAAACCTCAGATTTCAAACCATTATACATAACATACTGAGTTCTACCTTCTAGGTATGTTTCAAAAAGATCGATATAAGACTCGCTAAAGCCAAATCCTCGAAGTTTAAACAGTAAGATACTATGTCCAATTCTGTTAAAAGCCTTTGAGAAGTCAGTGTAAACAACGTCCACCTGACCCTGTTTATCTAAGGCTTCAGCAACCAACTGGGTGAAACAGCTCAAATTTGTAATTGTAGAACGTTTTTTCTACAAATCCATGCTGATACGGAGATATGTAGTTTTTACTTCCTTTTACAATAAAGGAAGTATTGGATTCACCCCAAAAATTCGTAATTGAGTTTTCAACAGATCTTCATGTTTTAGAGTCTCCTGATCCCAGAAAACATATTTTTTTTCATTGGTCTGTCTGTGTGTCTGTGTGTCTGTCTGTCTGTGAACAGAATATCTCAAAAACGGAAAGAGATATGGCGTTGAAACTTCATATATAAGTTTTGTGTACTATGTAGATGGGACAGCAAGATTTTGAAGAAAATCGCATAACCGGAAGTAGGTGTTTACTCTTGTGATTTTTCAGTTTTTTTCGATTTTTTCAAAAACGGCTCAAACGATTTTTTTAAACTTTACATTTTTATTACATTTTTAATGTGTATTGATGTGAGATAGGTGATTTTCCACTTGAATACTTCTAAAATGGATTTCTTTTGTTTTTTTTCTATTTTTTTTTATTGACTCCTATTTTAAATAGAACACCTGGTATATTATTACATTTCTGAATTCAGCTTAAAATTCTAGAGAAAATTTGTCTTTTGAACTAACACTATTTTGTACCGTTTTCGTAAAATTTGTAATTTTTGAAAATTTTTGACAAATGCTTAAAAATTTAAAATCAAATTTTTGGCTAATTATATATATATATATTTCGTATGAGACATATTACATTAATAGAACCAATTCAAAGACTTTTGCAAAATTGGACGAAATAGCTATTGGACGATAGTTACAAATATTAGAAGTGTCACCATTTTTGAAAACGGGATTGACTCGAGCCATTTTCCATCTTTGTGGAAAGGTAGATGTTTTTATTCCTAGATTAATTATGGCTAAGGGAGAGTGAACTAGCACTGCAGCACAATCTTTTATACGAAAACTCGGCACTTGGTTAAGTCCAGCAGTTGACTTGTTTTTCAACCTTCGTATTGCTGCCATAATGTCATGTACAGATACGCAATTAATTTGGATAAATGGCATGTTATTATGTAAATATTTTTGTTCATCAGGAGTAATAGCTACACCATCAGGAGGCAGATAAACTAAATAAAAATAATTTTCAAAACCATTTACTATCTCCTGTAGAGTATCATAGGTAATATCACCATTACGTAATAGTCCTGGTATTCTACTATTGCATCTTTTGCTTTGGGTATATGACCAGAAGTTGTTAGAGTCGGTATTGATTGAATTTTCAACATGCCTCTTTTATTTTGATTTTGGCTAACGAACGTAATCGGCTAAACTCATAAAAGTGCATTAGTGAACGCAAGGATTTATATTTGCTATGATGCTTAGTTTTCAATTTTACAATACGTATAATTTCACGTGAATACCACTTAGGATATACAGAATGCCGACCGTAGAGTGGTACGTGCATATCGAACACAGTATAAAGAATATCATTCCTACAAACATCCAAAGCAGACCAATTTGTCTCTAATAATGTTTCATAAATAGCAAGAAAGACAGCCTTACGAAAATTGTAGGACTTATTAAATGTATTAACACAAACATTTGGTTCGTGGAGTACTCTTAAATCACAATCAATTCTTAAAGCAAGGTGATAAGCGTCTTCACTAGCAAGGGGTAGGAATAGGCCTAAAAACTTGAATTAAAGGTCTAATTGAAAATATTTAAATTTTCGACTAAAAGAAGCAAACTGTGGTTTACAGTGATAATTTCAACATCATAATTAACTTGCATTGCCTTAGAGTGTTGGAAGTTGCTTTGGGAAAGGTCAATTACTTTGTCCACACTATATTTAGATCACTTTACCAGTAAAATGTTTGCCAAGGGTGTGACAATGACGGAGCAATTCACCATGACAGTATCATATGATCCCTGGAGGAGGGAGGTGCTCATAGCTCACTCAAAAATTTAAATTTATGAAACTTTATAAATAAATACCATTTGAGAATGCGTTAAAGAAACATTGTGAGCATACCAACGAAGCAAATAACGACCAAAAATGTAAAGGTCGTTCAAATATTGTTCAAAAACTGTTGAAGAGCTTAATAGAAAGACATATTTTTAAATTCGAGCAATAATAAACAATATCTAATTATTTGAACTTCCTTTGTGGCTTTTTTGTATTAATTGTCGATCAAATTCATATCCACATGTAGCTATGGTTAAATCTCTAGACCTTTACATATCTATAATGTTTTAATTTATTGTTTACATGTACATATAGATTAAAAAATGTTCTATTCCTGTTATTTCCTTTCATATTAATGTATAGTATTACAGTATTTTATGTAAAAAGCAAATTAGTATTAGAATATCATGTTGTACTAAGCTTCTCGTAAGTGTTCTTACTCACAATTACCCTTTATTTAGTTTTTTCTGCTTCTTCCTGGAGAAATACAAATATTTTCCATTTGATATTGCATGTTTTTCTTTAAGGACAAATGGATAACTGAAATGTCTTAAACTTAATTACTGGAAAATGTAGTCAGCGTTCAAAAGTCTGCGGTGCAATAGCTGCTTGTAGTTGGTGTTAATTTGATTGCATATTTGTTTTTACATTGTAAACATTACTGTACATTGTTATAGAAGTCAAAAACGGTACATGGATGAAATACGGAAGATGAAAATGGAAAATAAAGAATTAAAACAAAGGATAGCAAAATTGGAAGACAAATTGGAACAGAGAGAGGGAGAGAGAGAGAACTGAGAAAAAGGGGGATATAGTAGCTAATGATGTTCAACCAAGCGAATACTAAAGAAGCCGTTTTACAATTCCTGAAGGATGAAATACAGGCAGAAGCTAAACGAAGAATATAAGATGATACAACAGAACGGAAGTAATCTAACGGCCATGGAAGTAGGAACGTTTGGAAAAAATAAACTAGAGATAATGGAAAATAAGAATAAATTGTAGAGAAAACAAATATATATTGTTAAGGTGCCTAACCTATGTTACGTCATAATTGACTTATACCTTTAACTTAAGTTTATTCTCAATTAAATTTTTATATTAAATTGAATTTTAATTAATTTAATTGCCCTATTTTTATTATGAACAATCAAAATTATTTCTTGTCAGCCTCAGTAGAAACACTTCACTGGAAATCACGTCAGATTTTTTTAATCTAGATTGCTTATATTCTGAATTTTGATGTTCCTATTTTATATGACAACTCAATACATCTGTCAACTGATACTTCAAACTAGTTTTGAAAATTCAATTACAAATACTTCAGCGTTACATTTATCAGACGACAATCTCAAATAGTAAGTACTTCCTTAATTAAAATTAACTCTTTATTTATTTCAGTTTTTATTTTAAATTACCTGCATTTTTTTGTTACCTTTTATTGGACTTAACACTCTCCTCTGCCAAACCCAATATGTCCCAATATGTGTTGCAACTCACCACGCTACAAAACTGCTCCACTCAAAACCACGACGAAGGCACCCACTGACAACCAACTGCCAAGATGTCCAGAATCCGGATTCAAATTAACACAGGAACCTAGTTCGTCACAGGAATCAGCATCTACACCTCCACCATAGTACGCATCTAAATAGAACTCAGCAGTAGATGTATTTACTCATATGCTCAATCAAATCACACGTATGAAGCCTGCTACAACCCAGCACCACGAATCTTGACGAGATGCAAGCCACCAAATGTCACTGACAAGCCCAACAAATATGCTCACTCTGCTAATGATGTCGATGTAATCTACTTCTGTTGTAAAGCGTTCCTTGTTATCCAATTCAGTCGTTACAATGTAATTCCACAATAAACTTAATTCACATTTCCTTTCTTTTATTTGCCTTTGTAGATCATAATTGTATTAGATTGGTTTTATTACCACATTCTAGTCTTCATCCATCTAGCCTGCTAATAATTTTTAACATTTTAGTTTTTAGTCTTCTTCACCGCGCCAATTTTTATGCAAAATTAATCCTTTTCTTTTACCAAATACTTATTTAAAAACTCTTTTAAAAGGGTTTATTTCTTAATCTCAAACTTTACAAATTGTATTACATAATTTTCGTTATCAAAAAATTTTATTCTTATCAATAAACTATCTTCTTAGCGATCTAGCTTATTTTTTACCGTCTAACACACTATTAAAACTTTATTATTTGATTTGAATACTATATTTCGAAAAAGTATTTGTCATTAACTTTCAATTTCATTTCAGATATTAAATTACTTGTAAGTTAAAATCCCACTGTTTCTCAATTACTTTCATTTAATTAAATTATACATTCTATTTCCTTTCTTTTTTAAATACATCTTAATCATTTTGATATCCATTTCACATCTAAATTCATCTTTGTAATTTTTAATACTGTATTCTATTAATCTTATTAATCTGATTTTTATAAAAACCCTTGTACCAATATCATAACAATATAGACAATATGACTTAAAAGAATGAGAGATACTAAATCAAGAAAGAAATGCGGGAAACAACGGTCAAGATAGCATTTAACAAATTGATAGAATACACGGTATGAATTTGGAATACGGAATCCGAAATGTTAGAGAACCTCCAGACTAGGAGACAATAATGGTCTGTGACCCAGCCAGACAACTAGTAAATAACGACGAAGGATCAAGGATACGAACATGACAATGAAAAGAACATCGTAAATGAAAAATTTTACAGTAATGAAAATACTTAATATATGCTATAGAAAGAAAATTAGGAAGAAGATAGAAGGAGCAAGCAAAAATTAGCTAAAACGCAGATAGGAGCTATTGGTTGTTACATGGAACGTACGAGAAACGTTTACGGAAGAAACACTGAAAAATTTAAACAAAGTAGCGAAGAGATACAAAACTAATGTGGTGACCTTACAGTAAACCAAGCAGAAGGGAAGCGATATATTAGATATGCGTGACTGTGTATTCACAGAAAGTAGCAAAAAAGATAGAATGTTAGAAACAAGACTTCTAATAGCAAAACAAATAAAACACGTGGTAGTAGAGTTTAAACCCATAAATGAAAGGACATGTAGCATAAGACTACGAGGCAAGTACAGAAAGATAACAATAATCAGCCGACGGAGAACAGAGACAAGGAAGAGAAACAGCAGTACTACGACTTAAAAATAGTAATAGGTGACTTCAGTGTGAAAGTGGGGAGAGAGGAACACTACAAACCTGTAATAGGAAACTACAGCAAGCATGAGTTCTGTAATGAAACTGGGGAAATGCTAGTAGTGTTTGCAACTAGACGTACTCTATAAATAGATAAAAACTAAGTACTTGCTTCAGCTATAACGAGCTCCATAAGGGAAGATGAAGGACGCCAGATGGGAAAACTACTAACCAGACGCAAAATATATGTTATAATATAAAATATAACTGCATGGTATGATCATAACTGGTTAAATGTATGAGATATGTTAATAATATATTGATAGTAACTTTCTTTATGTTATATTGAGATAAGGTAAATATTACCATCAGTTTTAGTCACCATACCATAAAGTACCCTTCCTCTTCTTAACCTTTTTATCATGTCTTTCATATTTTCCATCTTAGTCTGCTGAGAGTGATGTTTAGCTCTGAATTCATCTCTTATATGGTCTACCAAGACTATCTCGATTAGTCCAGCATTTGGAGAAATGTATTTCACTTTACATATTTCTCTGATATTTGTGTTGTGTCACGTGTTTCTGCTCAATAATTATTGGTTATTGTTTTGAATTTTTGTTTTATTGAGTGGACATATTGATGTTTTGTAAAGTGTACCCATCTATTTGTTACTCCACCCCTTAGTGCTTTCTGAGATTGTATATATATCTCTAGCGTTCGTATATGAAGTTATTTTTTCAGATTACCATAGCATAATAGTTTTATATCAAGTTATTTAAAGCTCACTACTTGTTCTGCAATTTTTCCATATATCTCTAACTCATATCTTATAGAAAAATGCCTGAGAGTAACGTTCTGACTTTTATTCATTTCAGACAACTACCTTGAAAATGGCAGAGAGTAAGTACTGCGTATAAAGAGACACTTAATTGATTTACTGATTAGTGTGAGTAACGATGAGTCAATCAATAAGGCCGCCAGGTTCAATAACTTACCAGGTCAGGCTCCTTTGAAGCACGCCGAGTGAGTGAGCTAAGACGAAACAAGCTGAAAGAAATAGCCAATACCCAAAGAACACAAACGATGCAACATCGGTTACTAGCAAATAGTAATTTGTTTATTTAAAATAGCAACCAGATAACATCCGGGGGTAAAAAGTGCGCAACATATGGGCGACACGAACAACTTCAGCACAACACCAGAATTGCGGATACTCCTGTACATGCCAAGCTAAGCGACGGACTCACTAATGAATTGAGATTTACGCTGAGCCCGCAGATGGAAAACGGGCCCAGACAGAAGAATTATTTACATGGTGGCTAACATAAAAGTTAAGTGTACGAACGGTACACGAAATCAATATTAAGAAACTTATTTAATCGAAGCCGTATGGAATCGATCTAGCGAAGGTATTTGAAGTTCCAAATGAAGGTTTACGATTAACACTCAGACGACGCTATGGATTAATTCGTTTCACACGTAATGCTACACTTGTAGGGCCTTGTAGAGCGCAATGATTTCACATAAACATTAATTAATGAAACTTCCGACTTTCGGGTGCAACCAGACTAGACTATGTATGTATTAATTAATTAATTTTTCGCATTTTGTATAATGTGCTATTTTACTAACTTGAAAATCGATGTACAAAGTGGCACTTTGGTGCATAGAAATGTCAGTTTACTATATGGTAATGTTTGTGTCAAAACTGACGAAAAACCTAACCTGATAACCTCGAATTTGACATGGACTTACAGTGCCACCAACATGTTATTCATACGTTTCAATTTCCATAGCCGTTTTTTTAATGGACGTGTGGTATAATGCTTCTATAGGAGTGTTTGTTTATAAATAATAATACAAAATGGGAAAAATAGTATACACTTCGTAAGAAAAACAGTTTCACTAAACTTACATAGCTTTTGAAGTTACTATCTCGCTTCGCTCGCTAGTACTCAATCAAGCTATATTCGTTTAATAAAACTTTACTTTTCTAATCTTGTTGTGTAATATACTATTATCGGTTGAATTACAACGTTAAACTTCGTTTAATCGCCGATTCATTTGTACAACTAAAAGCTATGAAGCTCCCCCAGGAGTACGCTCACCGCATTTTGAAAGACCCTGCTCTAGAAGGCTGTGGAATTCATGGATTTAATTTATGTTGGCAGTGATGAGTAATAGTTTGGCCTACGAGGCCGTAGGTCGTGTGGTCTCATCTTCTTGACCAAAAATTTAAAAAAATTAATGGCAAGAAACAACAAATGGAAAGATTCGAGGGAAAACGTGTATTCAGTGAATATAATTATAATTGTTTCAGTACTGTAACAGGAGTGTCACACTGAAAAGTAAGCTTCAATCTTTATCGCCTTATATTTATTCTAACACACTTTTCCACTCAATGAAGCCGTTCTCTTAACCAGTTTGTTTCACTTATTTCTCTTCAGATATATTGAGATGGTATTGAACCCACTACTCAGCTCTGCTTGCAGCACAAATAAATAAAGCAAGTCAGAAAGCACCAGGTTGGGGTAGTTCATACAACTGCAAGATTTAGCGTATAAATTTCAATCCGTAACTACATTTGCAAAGCAATGCCCGTAGTAATGAAATGATTTGAGTACAAAAGGCAAAGGGCAGAGCTCGTTTTTCAGGTATTGGAGTCGATAATTTAAATTAGCCAAAAATAAGAGGTTTGTGCAAAATTAAAGCCAAACCAAATAAATAGAACTGTCACAGAAAGGTTTATAATATGTGCGTGTTAAATGAAGCGTAGATGGCAGAATAATTAAATAGGATACGTTTATGAGCATTTTAAATAAAGGTAAGAGAAACAGAATTATTATAATACGTTGCAAAGAGCATAAACTAGGCAGAACATGTCAATTGGAATATTAGACATCAATATTTGAAAATCTGGTAAAAGTAGACAGTTAATAAAAAATGCAAGAAAAGGACACACCCAAATAAGAAGAAACGTGGGTGAAATGTAGACAGGAAATTCAGAAACAAATAAACAGGATATGAAACAAAATTGGTGAAAAACAAGTCAGTGTAATTACGCGAGTGATAAAGACAATTTAAATAAAACAAAGTGTAGTGGGGCTATGAGACAATTTAAAACAGAATTGAAAGGACAATAATTTAGAAATAGTATTTTTGTAAAACATTTTAGTTATAAGAGATATTAATTTAAGAAATTGTTCTACTGAACTTGGTCTACATCCGTTTTTTGTATTCTAGATAGGCAATTGTTAATAACGACCAAAAAAGCAGAAACAGTTGAATAAAATAAAATTATTGACACACCATGTCTGGTCTTTCATTTAAATACAGTTTTATATAGAAATACCTAATTTATATTAATAAAAAGTACACTAACGTGCTGGCAATTTACCCGGGTATCAGTGGAAGTGTGGGTTTTAGTTTCCCTCGAAAAAAAAATATTTTCTTTGATACTACATTCCGAGGATCCGTCCGAGGCCAGCTCAAAATTACGATACCCATTCTCGGGCACATTCGAGTTTCTGAGCCCGGCATTTTAATAACAGCCCATCCGCACAGCGTGTAGGAGGCCCCCACAGCAGCCGTAGCATCGCAGAACTACGCATCTGGCAGAAACCATTTGAAGCCACCATCGGAGCAGTTACCGCAGCGCTGCAGAGAACTAAGGTTAGTTTTTCCAACCAAAATATCGGCTTTAGACACCGGAAAGTTATAAAATGAACGAGAGGACGTCTTACTGAAGGGAGATCCTAGCAGATTAAAAAGTTTTAAGCATCCATTAAAAGCAGTTTATCCAGCATTAGCATAAAAATCCAGATTTGAGGTTAGAAATAACAATTGCATGTTGGCGTCTCTTAACAAGCAAGGTTCGGTTTTGCCTAAAAAACAAAAGATAGAGTGACGCTGTTGAAGGCGCGAGTATTTAAAATTACCTGTTCGAATGCTTATAAAACTCCTTTTGTAAAATTTTAAAATCACAAACGCGAAGCACAACAATAACCCGAATGTGTAAGAATATTGACAGCGCAGTAAAGTACATATCGCGCGAATGAACTAAATTTACAGCCCAGTGGCGTATCACACGAATTTTCAAATTAACGGATCAGGGAACCCAGCTTTGAGATATGAGCTTTTCTCTTGCCTATCGAGCTAGCTTCTGTAATATTAAATTGCAAGTAAATGAATTATAGTAAAGGGCATAATACTGTAATTAACGAACCCAGTAAATACTGAATTATTTTTAATCAGTCTATAAAATTTAGCCAATAATTAAAAAGTTGTTTTGGGCTCCTACTAAGAATTGAATTTTATTATAATATCATAATTACATCACACAGAAGGCGCGAGCATCATTACAATATGTAGGTTGCCCATTTGGTATAGAAAATGTGATTGCACTAATTTTATCTGTAACTTAAAGAAATAGAAATAACGCGTTAGCTCTCAGATCAGAACTGTATAGTGTGTAGTGCAGTGTTTTTTATTTTACCGTGTGGGAAGACGCATTTTTATAATAGAACAGTTTACACTGTGAAAGCTGTTTTTTTTTAAATTTTGGAAAACACCTCTAGTAGACAAATGGTAGTTACCAATGCTCATTTTATTATCACTAACTTTTAATAGAAATCTAATATTTCGTTCACTTATGAAATTCTGAAATAATGCTTATAAATTACAACAGTATTAGTGGGATCTGTGGTCAACAATAGCAATACGACACCCCAGTATTATCTTGTTCTATGTCCATTTCTGGCATTTTTGACTTATGCACATCATTGAAAAGGATAACATTAGTTTGTTCTATATCCAAGCTCTCATGAAACTAACTTGAACCATAGTGATAATTTCAGTAATAATTTATATAATTATATCGGTTATTAAACATGTTGGCTACCACGTTTGTTGAACGTGTTTATATGACGACCATATGTCGTTGATTTTATGAGCTTTTTACACCGCCAGTTACTGTAAAACGTAAATATTACGTTATAATAACACGAAAATTTAACATTTTTCATATTATGTTAAAATAAAGTTAATATAAAACGCCTTTTAGATCAGTAGTCAATTTTTAACGTCGATACGACACTGATACAAGAAAGTGATAATTACGTTTTTGGATTACGTTTTTATGTATTAGTTGATTTTAAGTGCATCTTAGACCATTAGTTAATATTAAACGTTAACATGACGTTCACAAACACACCCTTCTTCAGTAAGGTCGCCTTGAAACACATGTGCTCAACGCACGTGTAAAGTCATTGCTCATATGATAGTGCCGACCAATTGAAATTCGTTAAGCAGTATGCTGACAAGCTATTGCTTTTTTTTGTCTGGTGATCTGGATTCACTCTTTAGGTGGTAATTTGTGTCGCTGATAAAATCTGCAAGTCTGCGAGTTAAAACGTTGTGTGTTTATTATTCCAGTTTGACATAAGGCTAGCAGAATATGTTGCATTAGATAAATATATGGTAGGTTCTACTACGCTTAATTTGTTTTCAATTTAAGATAAAAAACAGCTGTGACTTTGGGTGGAACTACATAGTGTTGAAGCAGCTACCTGATCTGTTTTGAGATTTTTCGTTTATCAATTGACGTCGCCATCTGATTGTATTAGGCTGGCACAATAAAGATTATTCAGAAAAAAGTAACTCCCTTCTGTCGTTAATATTTCAAGTAAATAAAATGTCCATTTGGTATCAAATACAACGTCGCTTTAAAGTAAAAAACAAGTTGAAGTTGTGGTTAAATCGTAACGTGCTTATATCGTTAGCACCTAACTATAAAACGGCGTTAATAAAACGTCGTTTTAACGTATATAGCACGTACATTTTTTATTGAAACGGCAACCACGTTACAACGTAAACATATGGGTGAAAATTATGCAATGACATGTCATTCAAAAGACATCAGCTTGGTAAACAACCATAAAAAGCAGGTTAAATAGTCGGAAACAATGTTGAAAACTTACGTGTTTTGGATTGCATTACAATGTCCACAGATAATTCTTGTTTGGTCATACCGTAAACGTTAAAAGATCATCACAGGCTAACGTAAAATTAACCACATAACGTTGAAAAACTGGTTGATTATCGCAACAATTCGACGTTAATGTAACGCTTGGTTCAACGTCATGTTTCAACGTTAATTCAACGTACCTATCTGTGCACACTGGATTAAAACACGGAAATTAGCTCCATTCATATTAATTTTAAATACTAATTGCTCAACACATAATAGTCTGATAAAATGTCAAGCAATTAATTAATGCCATTGATTTTGTTTGGATTTACAATAGCGTGCATGACATTCTAGATATCTGTCGTCACTCCCAATTTTTTTTTACTACTACGTTTCTGGTTTGTTCTTTGTGGTTTCCTAACGTGAAAACCATCACGGCTATAAACTCTTTCCTAAGTACCAAGGAATGACGAAAGCAATACCAGCTTCTCAGTATCAGAAGCGGTTCCAACGCTGTAACGCCTCGAACCGTTTGAAGACCGCTGGCTTTCTTCATAAGGAATATTAATATATTATACCCACACATAAATAAGTAATATAACACATTGTACGGAACATATTTATAGTTCATTAGAGGCCATTGGTTACCTGTGTGGCCGGACAATCTCTAATTGTGCTCGAATAAGACCCTAATAAGCGCAGAACGCGACACTTTGCGGGATGAATAATTTATTTATAATGATGGGAATAAATATCGGATTATAAAGATTTGTGTGGTGTGATGAATGGTCGGGACTGTCTAGATCTGCTTATTTAGAAGCTTAAGCGCTTTAATTGATTGTACTATTCACAAAAATTGTTATAGGCGGTTAAGTAATGGCCTCGTATTTTGCTTGTGTGAAAATATGAATTTATAGGCAGAAAATTAGTAAGGACGGAGTTTATGCGGCGTTATTTATTGGCTTTTTGAGAATTATGTACTTGTTTGCTTCGGTGGAAAAAGTAAGTGCGATTGTGTACGGCGGACGGATAAAATCTAGCGGGAAATTTATATCGTACCTTTGCACCGGACCTCACTTCCGATGTTGTTAATCAAGCGAAAAAATTAAAATTCATTGCCTTAATGTGTCTCGCCGGTGGTTTATATTCCTTCGTTAGTCTCGCTTTGTGCTCCAACACGGAAAAATGCATGCCTAATGCCTAACTAACGCACAAGTGCAGTAATTTACAATTATAAAACCTACAAACGGACCTTAAAATTTACTATTCGGGATTTTTGAAATAAAAGGCGCACCTGGTTAAACATTTGTGTGCTTTAGCGATGTACAGAAGCACATAATGAAGCGGTTTAGGTTGCATTATTTACTACATTCCATTTGAACAAGTTTATGGGTTTTAAATTATGCGCTTTTTCGTTTATATAGCGTGTCCTCTTTACGATGTAGGAATAAAAACGATAGGAGATAGACATTATTAAAGTAGTCAAATTTATACCCAGAAAAGATTCCGTGTTTCACATTTATTCCATAACGAGGTTATAGAGTATTGCAGCATCTAGTTTTTTGTGGTTGGTGCTTTTCACAGTTTACTGTTTTGTCCACTAATTATTAATTTATACTATATTTAACGAACTGATTACGTTACAAATGAAAAAACACGGGAGTTACACATTTTTTTCCGCGAATGTGGCTTGTTGGTTTGTTGTGTAGTGGGAATGTCGGAGGTATACAGCAGATACAAAATAGGGCCCAGCACACTTCCTTGGGGAACCCCGGAGTTAATGGTATATAAATAAGTTGGTTAATTCGTCTTGGAGCTTGATTTGGAAGTACCTATCTGATAGGTAAGATTTAAACAGTCGATAGTATGTGTGTGAAAGCTTCTGTTTAATCTTTAGGAGTAATCCAGGGTGCCAGACCCTATCAAATGCTTTTGGGCAATATCAAGAAAAGCTGCGGAGCAGTATTTTTTTGTTTCAAATGCCTGGAGGATTTGTTCGACTATTCGACGAACTGGCCCAATTGTAGCATGTTCGTTTCGAAAGCCGAATTGGTGTTCTGGAATCAGTTCGTGTTCTTCAATCTGCGGTTTTAATCTTTTGAGTAGGAGTTTTTCAAATAGTTTTGATGCCAGTGGCAACAGACTTATGGGGCGATAAGATGTTACTTCCTCGGGTGATTTTCCCGGCTTTGTTATTAGAATAATCTGTGCTGCTTTCCATTGTGATGGGAAGTGAAGTGTTCGTAGTATAGCATTACATATTTCTGTCAAAAGTTTGAAACCTTCGTCAGGGATTTATTTCAGGACCTTACTCGTAATGAGATCGTATCCCAGAGCTTTCTTCAGTTTTAAGCTGCCTTTGATTGTAGATTTTATCTCCTCCATTTTGAACTTCTTAATTGGTATGCTTAGTTGATCTGCCGCGTCAAGTTGTTCTTGGATCATATTTTCTTCTTCTTGTGGTAACATGAATGGTAACGGCTGGAATACTTCAGCGAGGTGGGCGGCGAACGTTTCAGCTTTTTCGTTCGCGGTTCTAGCCCAGCTACCGTAATTTTTCCTGATAGGCGGTGTTCTTGATTGAGGATGCTTTATGTGCCTTCGTAGGGGCGAGACTTTCCAGGAAGTTTTGAAATGTCTGGTTTTTGGCTTGTTGGAGCATATTCTTCAAGTTTCGTGCAGCTCTGTTAAAAGAATTTTTGTCAGCGGGAGACCGGGTGTTTTGCCATACTCTGCGGAGTCTCCGTTTTTCAGATATTCTTTGTATAACGATAGGTGGTAGGTTATATTGGGTTTCTTTTGGAAGAGATTCAGGTGTCGATTCCCAAGCTGCATTTTGTATTGTGCAGTTTAGGTGTTCTACGGTTTCATCTATGTCTTCTCTAGTTTTAAGAGGTATGTCAGGTTGATTTTTCTACTTATTATTTCTTTAAATAAGTTCCAATCCATTCTTTTACTATAAAGACTAGGGGGTCTCTGGATGTGAAATACCGTAGTACTTAACGTAACTAAGAATGGCAAATGGTCAGATGAGAGATCTAAGCACAGTTCTATCCTTGTGTAATTTTGCGCTATGTTTTTGGTTATACAGAAATCAACTAGGTCTGGAATTTTTCTTCTGTCCGTAGGCCAGTAGGTAGGTTGACCAGTAGAAAAATAGTTAAGATTATTTGTAGTTAAGGATTTTAGCAGCTCCCTGCCTGTAGAGGTAGTTAACCTGGAACCCCATTGCTGGTGCTTTGCGTTGTAATCACCACCAGCGATGAAGCGTTGTCCAAGAGTACTGAAAAAGTGTGTGTATTTGTCTTCTTTAATAGCATGTTTGGGGGGGGGGGGGGGCGGCAATAGAGTGCTGAGATCGTGATTGGGCCTAGCCAATCTTGTTGGACTACAACATTTGTCGCTTGCAGGTGCTCGTGCTGATAATTCTTTAGCTTGTGATGCTTTATGGAAGTTTTAATGACGACAGCGGAACCGCCATGCGCTGTCCCATCCGGATGCTTCGTGTCATAGATAGTAAACCGTGGAATTCTTATGTAGCTCTTATGAGTGAAGTGGGTTTCAGATACAAGTACAATATCTAAATTGTGTTGGGTTATGAATGCCTGAAACTCTTGACTGTGATTTGTCAAGTCGTTGGCGTTCGAGACTGCAATTTTGAGGACTTGAGCCATTATGGCACCTTGGAGACTATGGTTGTTAGAAGAGTTAGCATCATCTTCATTTGTGTACCTAATTCGAGCATTAGCTTTTCTGGTCTGCCTATGTTGGTTGTCATAGGTTGTGTCTGTTGTGACTGCACATGAGGTATGGCTGCAGTCTGTGGAGCGGGTAAAACGCTTAGCACTGCTTGTCGGTTGTACTTGGGTTTGAGTTGGTTGTTTGGGACGTAATGGTGGGAATTTTCTACTTCGTATTTCTTTGTAGATCTTGTAACCCTTGTAATTTACTGGGTGAGCTTCGTTACAGAGGGCGCACTTGGCCGGGACAGTTATTGGGGTCGTACACGATTTTGTTGTATGCGCGTTAACACATTTAACACATCTAGCCTGGCGCTTGCAGTACGTTTTTGTATGTCCGTACCGTTGGCAGTTTGCACACTAGGGAACTTCTCTTTTTTGGCGGAGTGGTTCGACTATTATTTTGGTTTGCTGCAAGTATTGGATTTCATAAATCTTTTTATTTGATTCGTTTGGAGCCAAATCAACAAAATATGTAGATAAAGGTAGTTTAGTGACCCTGTGTTTGACATTGTATGAAAATGTTTCATCGAGATAAATTTCACTCTTTATTTTTATTGGTTTTGATTGAAGTTTGTAAGTAGACCTGTATTTTTTGAATATTTTTCGGTATAGGTAGCATCACCGAACCTTGGGCATTATAAATGTTCCTTCTCACAAAACCAACGTCTGAAATTGATAGGGTTTCCACATCATCTTTTCTGCCATTCACTAAAATCATCTATTGTTTTGCGTTTTAAGTTATTACTAAAAGTTTATCTGTGCAGCACCGGACTGGCATTTTTTTCATGGTTATGAGAAAACGATGCTTCCATTACAATATTCTCGTCGCCTTCGGTTTTCACATGTGCCTTGCAAGATAATTTACGCGAAGCACATGTCCACTATTTAATTTTACCACCAGATATTAAAACTTACATGATTTGGAAGACAATTTATCTTCTCCGCTCTAATCGATCTTCTTGAATCGAACAGTTTTAATATCGAAATAGTTTGATAATTCTCCGTAAACCTTTTTGTATAACAACTAAATCTACTTGATGTGGTAAATCACTGGTAAGCGGGAGCAACTTGCTTCTGCTTAAGAATCGTTCATCCTAAAGAAATTATTTCCAAAACAATTGTTGGAATGGTTGTGTCCACAATTGAGGTTATATTTCCAATTTATTTTTTCATTCAAGAAATTAGAGTGCGCTCGCATCGACTCAAAATGACGATTAGAGATATCGAATAAGTGCATTCGATTTTTCTCCCTTAACATTTGCACGTGCAGATCGATTCGCAACGACTGGATAATTTATAATCACTAAAATAAAACGTTATGTTTTTACATAATTTACTAATTTAATTGTGCCCCAGTGTTGAGAAAAAATCCACTCGTGCCGCGATTAAAATGAAATAATTATTATGCAAACAACGATCCAAGCATGGATCACACAGCGTACTTTGTTATTCTCATCGCTTAAAATACTCGAAATTCATTGTTCGCGTCGCTGCAATGCGCAGTTGTGTACGGACCGTAAAAAAGAGTTAAATGTGACCCATTGGCATAATGAAACATTTATACCGATACAACGGGACTTTCTTTGAGTATCAAGACATATGCAGATTTCTTCTGACAAAATCGTCGTCACATAGGCAGTCGTGGTCCTGTTGTTGGATCACCGCAGCTGCTCGATTACTTCGGAATATGGTTTTTTAAGCAATATATCCATTGAGCACCCATAATCTGAGGCAGAACCCGTTTTCAAATTAGTTTTTTATTTATTTTGTGTTTTTCTGTTTAATTTGCTGCATTCCTGCTTCCCCGTCGCTTGTTCTCTCGTTTTAGGATTCGGGATTTGGAGGATCTGTGGACACTTGAAGTTGCAGCAAGCGTTCGCTAAGCAAAGAATGAGCCACAGATCTTTCAAGTATTTTCCAGCTCGCAACGTAACCGTGAAGGTGAAGTCTTTTCAATACTTGATTACCAGCAACGCGCCTAGCGCCTCCAAAGAAATTTTTGGTTTGCAGAAATTTGTCCGTTGGCGAAAATTATTCGGTGAGGACCCAAACTGTTGAAAACAGAATTTGACTGTCGGTCATTTTCCGATTGAATTTTATCATTCTTTTTATTTGTGTCGTATAACCCTTTGGATTTTCTATTATGTTTTCAATTCTATGAAGAATAGTCAACAGGTTAACCGAATTATAATCAGCCACGTGTTACTCGCCGTCCCCAATTATATATTTATTTCGTACACCATTACCAGCGATACTCTTGTTAAAACCTTCAACTATTATTTCTTGATCCATACCAGTTGAAGTACCGCTATAATTTTTATAAGAGGTAAGAGCTTTCATATTTTTTTGTCTTTTTCGTAAGAACACACACTGCAAAATGTGTTACGTGCTTCCATAAATAAAAGTTTTTTCGCTTTTTTCTCGATTATAACTGTAATCCCCGATAATGAAGAAACCCCATGTTCATAGGACCGTTTAGCCTAACCACCATCGATAATTACTGTTATAAATGGGATTCCGTCCTCAATACCACCAGTTTCTGAAGCTTGTCGACGTTCTTCTTTTCCTGCTTCTGATATCTACTTTAGAAGAACCTCATTCCAATTGTCACCAACCATTATTTCTGGTTTTCTGATATATTTATTACTCATAACGGAAACGTTCACGCTGCTTAAAAATTCTTCTGTTTCGCAATAGGGAATTCCAATTGAAGTTGCTCCCCAAACAAAAATTTTATTTGTGTCCCTTGTTTCTTCTGGCGGATGAGGATATAAATATTTATAGATGTTTCACATATTCCAGAGAAATAATTGAAACATGAAACTATACTAGTTCTGAGTTAAGATTTGCACTCCATTTGCCCATACCATATGTCTTCGTGTTTGTGGTGCTTGTCAACCTCAGGACATAACAAAATTTGAAGATCGTAGAAAGCAAAATAAGAATTTTACGCTTGACATTTCCGAAAGATTAACGAAAAATAATTGCAGAATCACAATGTCGCCTCAAAGACTGCAGATACACGAGCCCTAGAATAACTAACGTCGAAATCAATAAATAGTAAAATTCACCAACTAAATCATGGATACATTGATACATTCATAAAACCACTTGCGCTAGCACTCATGTTTTTTGCGACATTTTGTGTTTGTTAACGTTACCACAAGAATAGAACACTCGAGTTACAATAAACAAGATATAGAGAAGAGACATACCTATAGCATTATTGTTGAGTACCGCAAGTTGTTACTGTGAAGTCATATAATAATCACTATTTAAAATTTACTCAGTTATTACAATGTTACGCTACCTGGTACCTGTAACAAGTGTTAATAACTTTCCAGCTCTTCCTGGTACTAAACATGCTCTTTCAATGTAATTATTATCCAAAATGATATATTTAATATTTAAAGATAAAATAATATTTTAATTGTATCTTTGTTATAAGGTACGTACAAGAGACACCGAAAATGTATCGAGATGCAGATATTATATACATTGCACCAAATGTATCTACATATAGATACTGAATACTTACCCGAAATCTAGATCCAGAATCTAGATGCCTGTACTTAGATACTAGCCAACACTGAGTATAGCACGTACCATTTAATGAAATGATTTCTTACTTTTTACGTCCATAGTCGCTCTCCGGTAAGCTATTTGAACTAGTTGTTCGAAATATAAATAAAGTTACAACTTTGCTATCGGGAATTTTCGTTAATCTAAAATTTAGTTAACACTTGAGCAATAAATTCGCTAAAATATGTGTATGCGCATAATAATATATCTATTATATTTGTTTGTCCCAATTGTGGAGAACTGAATTCCTTCTATGTTGGGAATTGCACATATCAATATATGGTAGGGGTGTTGGCTGATAGTGTTTCTTCATACGGAGTTATGAAAAACTGGTCCCACGCAGTTAAGTTTACGTAGTCCACCAACTTACGGACAAAGAAGAGCTGCGAATTGTTTATAAACTGCTAGCACATAAGAAACTGTTAATAGTATGTGCATACTCCGCTTATCTTATAGACCTTCAACTTACTGTAATGAATATAGTAGAAGTGGAATCTACGTTTCTTTCAAAATACAATACTGTAAGGACAGTGATGGTGCGAAAATCTGGGTGCAAGCCACAGCAACCCCAACGGCCTTTACTGCAATCCGGCTTTGGCAACCGTGGAGTCTTAATGGCTAAACTAGTTCGTCCACATTACGAATAATTTTGGGTTTATTATGTTCCATTACTTTGATTCAGAATCAAAGAAGTAAATTCTGGAATAGATGCATCATGGATTTCAGCTTCTCTGAAACGTTTCTTCATTATTTAGAGCTGAAAAATACCTAGCTAAATAGATAGGTAGCTTTTTTAAAAATTGCTCTCAGAAGATATGTAATAATATCATTTGACTTTAATAGCAAGAAACAACCTAAATAAAGAGAAAACAAGAACGAAGTTGTTATTCAGTGCCCTATGACTTCTCATAATAGCTATTTATGCAACAAGTGCTAACAGCTGACGTTTATTCACGAGACATGAAAATTATGCCTAAGGCCGAGTTTCATAACATGTCTTATGCATAAACGACTTTTAGCACGCGTTGCATACAATATTTTATCTACGACCTTAATTTTACTGTTATTAATCTATAAATATCGATTTAACAAAGGTTTGCATCTACGACACTTATAATTTATGTCATAATAAACAGTAGACCTTCCCGCGCAGGCGAATGTTTGCGCAGCCAGTACTGTCAAGGTCAGTTACGAAAGGTAATTATTAATACTACAGATTTGACTGTATTCATTGCATAACGCTTTAATTATTTTAAAAACACTTTACATGTAACGCAAGACGTAACTAGAATGACTTTAACACTTCACTTCCAGTTCGAAATTGTAGTTTTATAGCCTCACTTCACTTTATACCATAGATGCGCTTAAAGTAAACAGCTGATTTCTTTAACCACGCTAAACTATAAAACGTCACTTTTAGTGAAACAAGCTAGAGCTAAAAAGCCTACTTTTAGTGGTGGTCGTAGATAAAAATCGTTTTGTCATTACTCTTAGTTGGGATATTGAATTTTATATATTCGCTCATTCTTCCTATTTTCCCGATCTAGCACCAAACAACTTCCAACTAATAGAATATCTAAGAGGAAGATACGGCACGCATGCATTATATTATCTTCAAGATGAACAAATTCTTGTTTTAATAATGATAGGTAGGAAACTCATATTTTAGTAAAGGGTGGCTTTATAGTAAAATAAATATGCATAAGTCAAGTATAGCACAATGAACACATGTTTGTTTTTGCAGTGGGTGTTTTGTACGTAGCTCATTATTTTTCTTTTTAATATGAATTCATAAGAGTAAACTAACTAAACTTTGCTTTAGTTATCGACTTATCGTCAAAATTGTAATTTTCAAGAATTAGTATTAGTTTCTGGCATATTTGTTTTGGTATCAGCTTAAGGTGTTTCAGTGTTGCTGTAAAATCAAGACCAAGCAGGAGTAGCTCAAGCAGAAATTCTCAAGTTTTGATGTGATTAAAGCAAAACGAGGTGAATTTCTAATGTTACCAGCTTAAGCTGTTTCAAACTAAAATCTGATTGGTCCATAGGCCTTAATTTTATTAAAACCAAATAGCTTTCCATGAGATGAATTTGCGGTACATTTGTTAGATTCACTTGTTTTGGTACCGGATTAAGGTGTCTCAGTGTGGATATAAAATCAAAGTCAGATAATTTTGATAATTCTAAGTTTTCAAGCCTCGATTTGATCAGAATAATATATGTAACTTTGCATGAAAATAATTTCTGATACATTTGCTAAATTAACTTTGGCAACAGCTAAAGGTGTTTCGGTGTTGATGTAAAATCAAGCCAAAGTAGGATTGCATTGATAAGAACAAATTTGCAAACCTTGATTTGAGTAGAGCAGAACTTTTTTTCGTGAGACGAAGTTGTGGTACATTTGCAGGATTCATTTTTTGCACAAAAAACTTGCTTTGGTATCACCTCAAAGGGTTTCAGTGTAAGCGTAAATTGAAGCCAAGTTACGATTCGTGTGTAAAGAATAAATTCTCAGGCCTTGATTAGATTAAAGCCAAATATCGTTCCATGTGACGAATTTCTGATGCACTTAATTAATTTGCTTTGGTACAGACTTAAGGTGTTTCAGTGTGGATATAAATTCAAGTTAAAGTAAGATTATTTCGATAACCAAAAAATTCTCAAGCCTCGATTTAATTAGAATCAAATATCTTTGCATGAGACGAATTTCTGACACATTCGTTAAATTAATTTTGGCACCAGCTAAAAGTGTTTCGGTATTGGTGTAAAATTAGCCAAAATAGGATTGCATTGATAAGAACAAATTTGCAAGCCTTGATTTGATTAGAGCCGAAAATTATTTGATGAGACGAAGTTGCGGTATATTTGTAGGATTCGTTTTTCTTTGGCACAAAAAATACTTGCTTTGGTATCACAGCAAAGTGTTTCAGTGTTAACGTAAATTCAAGCCAAGATAGGAATTTCTGGTGCATTTGTTAAATTTATTTGGTTTAGTACCGTTTTAAAGTCTTTCACTGTTGATGCACTATTAAACCAAAATGGCATTAGTTTGATAAATGTTTTCAAGTGTTGATTTGATTGAAGCCATTACCTTTCTATGGGATGAATTTTTAGTAAATTTCTTAGATGTGCTTTGGTGTCGACGCGAAGGTGTTTCAGTGTTAATGTAAAATCAAGCCAGAATATGATTGCTTCAGTAATCACAGATCCTCGATATGATTACAGGTCTTACAGATCTTACAGATCTTTAAATGAGAAAAAGTTTAATACATTTGTTAGATTAATTGTTGTAATAAAAAAATTGTGATATCAGCCTAAGGTGCTTCAGTGTTAATATAAAATCAAGCCAAAATAGGATTGTCTTGTTAAGTGCAAATTGTTAAGCCTTGATTTGATTAAAACGAAATAGTTTTCCATAAGGCGAATTTCTGGTACATTTCTTACATAGACCAATTTGTTTTGGAACTGGGCTAAGGTGTTTCAGTGTTGATGTAAAATCAAGTCAAAATAGGATTTCATTGGAAAATACAAATTCTTAAACCTTGATTTGATTAGAGCTGCTAGTCCAAGCAATAAAGGCCAAAATACACTGATTAACAAAAAATAAATCGAATAGTTTTGAAATTTGGCATAGTTGTTGGGGGGAGTGTCCTGTACAACATACTTCCCAGGTGTGGGTGGTGCTAAGGGGGGGGGGGGATTCAAATGTCATTTTAAAGTTATTATTGTGGAGATAATTAATGTCAGAAAATTATTGAAATTATGTAAATATCAAAAATGCATGATTTTAATTATTATTAGAATAATAAAAATCATAAGTCGTAACATGTTTATTATCAATTAAAAGTTTAACAAAACGTTTCGCAATTTTTGATTGCTTCATCAGTTGTAAATTTGAAAATTATTAAAAAATATTGGTATACATTTATAACATCATTGTAAGGTAGCACAAAATAGTATTGTTGAAAATATTACGACATTTATCTTAAAATTATGTAGAACACAATTAATGGTTATATTTAAAAATTATTGTTACATAGGTAATGACAAGTTTACACTTTAAAACAAAGAACGAAAGGACGAAAACAGCCCCTCTGTAAGGGTTAAAACTGGCATAGGAAGTTTTAAAAATTTCATTTCGCTCAGTTTGAGTATTAAGGACGGTCCTTAATACTCAAATCAAAAAATGCGAAACGTTTTGTTAAACTTTTAATTGATAATAAACATGTTACGACTTATGATTTTTACTATTCTAATAATAATTAAAAATCATGCATTTTTGATATTTACATATTTTCAATAATTTTCTGACATTAATTATCTCCACAATAATAACTTTACAGTTCTAAATGTCATTTCTCAAATCGAATCAAATGTCGTTTTAGCAGTTTTCGAAAATATTTTGAAAAATATGGGTTTTAGAGGAACTACCGTCGGTACAAATTCAAACTACATAAAATTTCCTATGAAATTGGTCTGTTTCATAGTTTCGCATTTAGAGGGAAATAAAGAATGGAAGTTTTAAAAATTCTCTTTAAATTAGTTTTATTTAAAAGAAAACACCGCAAAACAGTTTTTTGGGCAGTATGACTTGTGCTATCAAAATAAACAATAATTTAGTGGTTGTTGATCCTCTAATGATCTTCCAAAGAATCATCATTGCAAAAAATAGTGATGCGGATGTTGCAGATCTGTTGTGTTACGAATTATCCCCATTCCCATTAACTCTCTTCAATAAAGGAGGAATGAGGAAGTCCAAGAAGTCAGCTCTCTATGATGCACTTCCAGTAGCAAATGATACGACGACAATAAACCTCAAAATGAGTATTAATGTTGTAGATGGTGTCTTCCTCCTTCACCGAGTAAAATGGAATGTTGGAAACAAGTTTCATTCAATTTGTGGTCAGTATGTAACCTATGTTATCAAGCATTGTGGTGAAAACTGCATTGTGGTTTTTGATGGCTATGGAGATGTCAACAGCACAAAGCGAGCAGAACAGAGGCGAAGAGGTAGCACAAAAACCTCTCTTGTTATTAATTTTGATGAGAACATGAGTGTAACTGTTCAACAGCATGATTTTCTGGCAAATGAAAATAATAGAATCATGCTTATTCACGTCATCACACAGAAAATGGCTGCAAGGGGAATTGAAACTACCATCATTAGATGTGGGCTAGAGAAAGCAACAACTAGTCCTACTGTTGATGTAATAGGCGAAGATGTGGGCTTGGTCGCGCTACTAATTGCTTTGGCACCGCCAGATAGTAACATTTACTTCTTGAAGCCTGGTAGGGAAAGGTAGAATCTAAACTCCTTTTAACGAAACAACTGCAAGAACTTTGTTTTATTTTTAATCCATCCTCCTTCTTCTTGCTTTCAGCGGATGCGATAAGCAATTTATAAAAAAGCAAAGCAGTAATAGTCACACTGTTCAAAAATCAACCTATTGAGATGAGAGACACTGTTGATATATTCTATAAACCTTCATCGACACCTGGTGCAGTGTCACAAGCTGGTAAGAAGATGTTCCTAGCGTTATATGCTTGCAATGCTAATCAGCATGATTTGAATAACCACCGGTATTCATCATTCATTAAATTATCAACCAAGGCAAAAGCTGATCTCTTCTCACTTCCTCCAACCAGAGGCTCAACGGAGCAACACTCGTTGAGAGTATACTTACAGATTCAACAGTGTCTCCATAACAGCTTACCTCCTGACCGGTGGGGATGAGCCCGCGGAGAGAATCGATCCCTTTTCCTAGTAACAACAAAGAACCCGGTGGTTCCCGACACCATTAGAACACCATGTTTTGCCGTTGTACAATTGGGTGGTGTGGTAGATGGGGATGCCGAAAAGCAGGCATTAAATGCTCATCCGTTTGTGGAACCTACAGTACACCAGAAGAAGAAGATGCGTTTCAAATGGATGACGATGACGCAGAAGATAAAATATAGACAAGAAAATTTCTACGTTGAGAATTATCAATAATTAGAATGAATAAATAAATAACTCTTAATAACTGTTAATAAATTAAAATAATGTAATCGTTTACGAAAACTACAACGGCTATTAGTTAATGTTTCTTTGTAACGTGTGCTCATACCATACCATTTTTCTATGTTCAACAAGAATAATTACGAGGTATTATGTGTAATATTGGACTGTAGTTCTTATATTTTTGTAAAAACTTACTTTTTTAGCATTATACAATTTTAATTGCCATCTACCATGCTTTTATTACCAGGTAAATATGCTGTTGTTCAAATAAAACAATATTACGAGAAGTCTTAAAACGATGTCATCCTTTATTTCCCTCTACTTTCGAAACTATTAATCCTACAAAAATATGATATAGATAATTTTTGTAAGAAATTGTATGTAGTTTAATTTTCTACTGAAAGTGATTTTCTCTAAAACCCTTCCTTAGCACACCACCCACCCTCGAGGACTTTTAGTCAATGGACGAGTGCCCGACTTGTAGGGGTAGTAAAATCGCAACCAGTTGTGCGACCAGGTCGGCACGTTAAGCCATCGGTCTCGCTTGTCATTTGGGTGACAGTGTATAAAACATGTTAATTTTACATAATTTTGGTATATAGATTAAGTTACACAAATACCTTAACAAAATTCCGAATATTTATTGAGAAGGTTTTTTCATATAACAATAATTTTTAAATTTCCTTTGTGAAAATATAACTCATTTCGGAAGAAATGTCTTTAATAATAATAGCGCCAAAAATAAGTTACATAAATACCATAACGGCGTTCCAAATTTTAGAACGAATAACTTCAGGAAGGTAACGACTTCCATTTGCTTCCTTTACTGCTTGTAAATTAATTAAACGTGCCTACCATACTTTTTGCTAACTGCAATAAAAGGATAGGGCGAACGGCTTCCAAAAGAAGAAACAGACATGCAGCGTCTGCAACACATAAACACAATTAACGCAGACAAAATATCCGCAATGAAAGTATTTTAAATTTGAGAATGCGAGTCTCAAAAATGTTGATTGGGCTATAAATTAGCCGACCGTTTTAATTGATTTAACAATGTTTTACAACTGTCTTTTGTAACAAGCCTCAGACACATTATAACATCCTGAACTGACTTCATACATCTTCGAGTTTTTCCGAAATGGGTGGTCATTTATCGTTTTAGTCTCCGTATACACTCATTTACTGCAATTCTGCCGTATTATTTGTCTCGTTCGGCATCTCTGTCGCCCAACGTCAAAATCAACGTATCGCGGCAGCGCCATCTCTTTCCCTAAATGATGCTATTTGTAAGCTCTCCTCTGTCCCACTCGCTCTCCAAGAGGCTGCCTAAGCATCTCCGTTCGACTCGCTATGCGCAGTAGAATTTTAATTGCCATTTAAAATAACGCAGCTTTCGTTGTTTCTTTGTAATTCAAATTTAAGTTACCTATGTAAGAAATTCCCTGTTGTCTCACTAATATATTGTGCCCGCCGTTGCAGGCCAGACTCGGCTCTAACTCGAGAGGCCTATAAGGTTTAAAATTCCCGCCAGAAGGCGAGCCCTGCAGTTGATTATACACGAGAGTTGTCTTTTAGCAATTAGGTTTAGACGTAAACGATGTCTTTGTCAGGCGAAGCGGTGCGTACGCTCTCCTTCCTTCTCGGCCTCCTAATTAAAACATCCAAATTGCGACTGCTTTTAATTACCGAGCCAATTATCGTAGTTTTTAAGCAGCTTAACCTGTACATTTAATAATTACATCGAGTTCGATGCTATCTCCTGCATACAGATGGACGCATTTGCTCCACAACCTGCACCGAAGGGCCTAAATTGGCCCGTGAATGACAACGCCACCCCTAGATATGGTTATCTCCGTTCAATTATATATTTTTCGGGTGATTAATGCCGAGCTTAATTACGCAGGTATTTGTTGGTTTTTGTTTTTGGTAAATTGGAATTTATTGTTCCTGTAAAACATTTTGCAGGATCTTTCAAAGAGTTCGCTTAAAAAATTAGGAACGATACAATACACACTTATCCCACTGATAAAGTTAGTGAAGAAATAATGGAATGAAAGAGCACTCCCAAGGGCAACCTCGACTTCAATATATTGTTATGATGTGTGTAAGATTTGATATTATATTTTTATTTAAATAAATGACTCCATCATCTCAAAGGGTTGGGTATTCTACATCTTAGGAAATATTATTGAACGTATAATTATAAGCAATGTTCCATGTGCTATTAAGATAACTATCGTGGTTTTTACGATTTTTAAAAGTAATCATTTTAGCCACAGCTCATTTATCCAATGGGACCGCTACAAAATTATATATTTCCACTAATGGGAACAGCTTCACAAACATGGTGCTCCAATCTCACAATTTATCAAAACAAGTTGGCTTCGTATTAACAATTACATCAGTGACTACGTAAGAGTGCGTTGTCTAAGTGATTTAACAAACGTAAGTAAATAGACGTCACAACAAAACACTCACTCCGGAAATGTGCAAAAACCGACACCACTTTAAAAATTTCACATTCTATTTTTAGGATAATTTTCTAACCTTGTTTGGCTTTCCTAATGCAGAATAGGACACCAAGCGTCCACGCAGCAAGTCCCACGACGGACTGAGGCTCCTCTTTCACCCCAGCCAGATACCTCTTCGAACGCCGTCTGCAGCTTGCACCACTTCAAAACTGATTACAACTCCGTCTTCGCTCCAGTCCTAGGGCTCCGCACTGCTAAACACGAATGTCATTGCCTCCTTCCCGCCTCTAGGGCTATGCTAACGTAGCAACAGCTCCAAAAACTGCCACAGGAACACCAGCTACCACTCAACGTACTATTCAACACCTTTTAAAACTCCTCTAGGGGTGCACAGTTGGCGATGAATTGAAATAGTTTTTGCACATAGACAGAATTATCAAAATTGATTAGTTGAAATTTCCTTGCTTCAAATGTTTTCCAATCATTTACTATCTATGTCAAATATGCACTTACTGAATCACTATATTGTAATAAAAATATACAACAGAAATTCTAATTCATAAGGAAACCTTAAGAATTGAAAAATTACACAGAGTACTTTAAAAGAACAGCTTTCAACCTTATGCACATCAGATGTTCGTTTTTTGTAAGGTATATTTTAGATCTAATGTAACATATCCTTTGCTACAAATTCTCTATTGGATTCACATTAGAAGATTCCGCTGGTCGCTATCGGTTTTTGGGCTATCATTCTCGATTTAACCAGTTTTACTACTATTATTTATATCAGGAATCATCTTATCCTAAGGTTTTTCTAACGTTTATTGTTCCAGAGACTACATTGATTCGATTAAAGCGACGACTTCGTGTGTGCGGGAGGCGTGGCTACTGTCAAGAGACTGCTTAGTTTCATACAGTAGCTCAGTCGTAGGTTGGTGTAGCGAAGAGTGGGTGGTATGGAGCTATTGGCAATGGATAGCCGGGTGTTTTAGATATTATTTATTATATGTTTTTATTCTAATCCTAACTCTAATATGTACAGTGAATGATATTTATGTAGAGAAACAAAGGTTCACAGGTCGGAGAGCTGGACGTCTGCGGGCCTTCGTGGATGGTGGTGGCGGCGCTGGTGTCGGCTGGAGGGTATGCAGCAGGTCGTCCGGGGGAGAGGGTCTAGGGCTCGTCTTGTGGGCCAGGAGGTGCTGTCCTGCTCGAAGAGGCGTTCAGGCGAAGCGTTGTAGAGGGTGGCGAATTGCAAGTTAGGACCAACTAGGAGTCGTTCTTTGTGGGGGCATTGTACAGTGCTTGCGATTTGTCATTGTTTGAATCCATACTTGACGTTTCTAGCAGAATTTTTATGGATTCTCGCACGTATGGGCTTCGGCTTACAATTTTGGAGTCCTGAGCTTGATTTTAATTCATTATTGGCGTTTATCCTATAAGTCGCTAAATATGAGTTTTGTTTGTGTTCTGTGCCATAGACAAGCTGACGCCATCAGGCCTTGCAACAAAGTCGTTTGCGGGCGGTACAACTCAGCTGCGAGGGTCCGTTGTCTGCACAATCTGTTACTTTCACTTGGTATAATCTTTCTTAGAGTTGGCACGCACCTTTGCAGAAGACTATTTATAGATGGTTACAGAATTTAAATTTGAACGAGGGTCACACAGCGGTGATTTTCGCTAAGGAGGATCAATTTCAGCTGTTACCGAAACAAACATAGACGGAGTGCGAAGAATGATTCAGGAGGACAATCGAGTCACATATAGAATTATCAGGAGCACCTTGGGCATTAGCATGACTGCAATAACAAAGATTTTACATAATCATTTGTGTGCAAGAAAAGCCTGTTGTCGGTGGATACTACACAGTTTAACAGAAGCACTAAAATAAGAGCCTGTGGAATGGTGTAAGAAAACTCTTAAGAAATATGTTGAAGGTAAGTCTAAATCAGTTTATCACAATTAGTGACGAAAGCTGGATTTGAACCCGAATCTAAGCGGCAGTTTGCATAATGGGTGTTTCTAACAGATTCGAATTCAGTTAAAGTGTAAAGTTGGTAAGACAATTATTACCTGATCTGTTTTAAATCAGGACTTTTGACAACGGTCATGCTTGAAAACAAACATACTGTTATCGCAGAACGGTACGTTACAGTATAAATGCCAAACGTTACTTGAAAAGCTCATTTAAGGCGCCCAAGAAATGAGATCGTTCTGTACCATAAAAATAGTTATTTATGTATTAAGGGCATAATCAATAGATTATAGCACGATGGACTATTTAAAGCGCAACGCGAAGCGAAGAACTTTAAATTTCACGAGAGCTATAATCGTGATTAGGCACGTGGTACATACAACGTTTTATTTCATTTTGGTTCTCAAAATGTAAAAACTTCAAGGATTCAGTGTTTTAGCTACAGACTACTCTAGTACTCTACGTTATTGTTGTGCTGGCACTGGCTATGGTTACTATGCAGGTTGTTAGTGTTGCTATACTGTTGGTACTTGTTATTACTACTTAGCAACTTTATATCTCTTAGGGTCCTAAAAACCATTCTATGGCCGCCATCGAGGGCAATAAACAAGATTAAGGTTCCAAAATAAAAAAAGTTTTAGCGGCTTCCGAGTAAAAATTACTAAGTCATCCCGAATAGAGTCCCGCCCTATCACCTTCCAAATATTTTCTATTTCATCGATTAAAGAAGAAAATGAGTGGTGTGCGATTTGGAACTTCCGAAGATGCTGTGGAAAGCTTTAAAAACCTTGTTTCTCAAGCGACTCAAAAAGAGTAAAATTTCTGTTTTCTAAATTAGTTGTCTTAAATGCATAGAGTGTAAGGGCGACTATTTTAAGAAAATATAATAAAAACAATTTTTGGCTACAAAACTTTGTTTTATTAGATTGCGGAAATTTACGAAGCTATTCGCGTACAACCTCCAAGTAGAGCTGTTTCCGGTTCCTATTTCTGAAACTGTTCGAGTCTTAACTTTACTTTCGATGATGTAAAATGCATATTTGGGACTCCTTTTGCCGACATATACGAAAGATTAATCCCGAACAGCGTCAGTAATCAGGTATCATGAATTAATGAATTGCTGCATTTATTTGTTTGATTCAGTATTTTCACACTATTTTGGAAGAAAGAATCTGCTTCCCAAAATCCAAGGCATGGAACTGTTATCGCTGCTTTGTTTTCATGTGGTCTGATATTTGCTCGAATTTATTTCTATGCCCTTTTCAAGTAACCCCAATGTTCTCCCTCTTTAAGGCACTGTTAATATTCTTCGAATACTGAATGAGCGGTATATTGGTGTCCATGGTCTGCTGAGCTGCACAGAGCTCGCCGAAAATACCCTACTATCTGGTAGCACGAATCCATTCTGACCGATTGCGATATGTCTGCTGTCTTTGGACGCCTGTGGGGAACGAGTGAAAATTAGAGGTACTTTTATAACAGTATTTGAGTTCCTGGGGATGCAGCCACCGCCTTTGCATATTCCACATAACTTATTGAATCACGTTTTTTACAGAGGTTATTTGTTGTAGTATTTTCTGGGTGCATGCTGTATTTTTTACACGTCAAGAATAGTAGACGAATGGTTTCGGCTATAACCGCACTATTGGGCGGTTATGGGAAAAGATTAGTTTGTATGCGATACAAGTGCCACCAGAGCTATAATTGCGTCTTTTCGGTGAGGCGTCATCGTACGACGGAATCCACCAATCATTGTACTCCTTTTTTTAAATTCCTGGTTTTGCTTTTTAATGAGAGCTTTTTACTACTTTATCGAATCGATTTAGAGTGCTTTAGTCAAATCTTGGATAATTTCAGTATATTTTGTGTTCATTGTATTTGTTGTAATAACTTATATAACAATAATTTTAATTCTGACGTTATTTTGCATCTAGCGAACTTAGTGTGACTTATATAATAATGATTAGTAGCTAAATTGTTTAATTGACTCCCAAGTTTATTTTGCATGTTATTTACATATTACCCGCAAGTTTGAATGTATTTAGTTGAACCATTTATATATGATACCGTTATTGGCGTTACCTTATTCAATTTAATTCCTTAAAGTCTACTAGATTTAATTAATCCGTCTGTTCTGCAACTTGCACCCAATAAAAATTGTTTTAATCTAACTCACAATCAAAACAGCCATGCGTCCATCTAAAAATTTGTAAAAGCCGGGCATAAGTATTCTGCAAACACTGAAAAATATTAAAAACTGTGATTCTTACTATTTTATGTTAAATCTCTAGTAGTTATAATTCATTGTTGAAATAACATTAGTCTGTTTCCTGATAATGTTCAAGAAAATTTCTCAAACTGTAAATAGTTAGGCGATAGATTTTGCCTAAACGAAAAAATAAAAGACATGTTGTTAATTAGTTATTTACGAGATGAAATAAGCTTTCAACAAAAAATTACATCAGTCTAACGTTACTCTTTGAATTAATATTAAATTAAATGTGGGGACAGTAGCAGCAGTCTGATCTTATTTGGTACTTTTTTAGTATTACATCAATCAGAGATAATTATTTTAATTAGTCCTTCTAATTAAAGATTAATCTATTAAGAACCATTTTTGCCAAACGCCTCTACGGAGACGTTTAAAATGTTTTAGAGCAAAGAGCAACCGTATTGGCATTCTACTACCTACGCCTGCTGATCCGAATGTTCGATACACAGAGCTTATTTATTTTGCAAATATTTGCAAATAAAATGCACAGTGCGTGGGTGTCTAGGCTGCCACCGTCCGTAAATGACGCACACAAAAAAGTAGTTCTGAACTTCAGCTCAATAAAATGGAGCTAATAACTAACCGTTCTTTGACAAGATCGCTTATAATGGACTGCTGTTAGTTACGTAACTCAGAAGCTCGTTATTTTTAGTAGATGTTATCGAAATGACAACCCAGTTGTAATTTGGTCCTTGTGAAACGCACAAGTTCAATTTAAATAAAGTTGGAGAATTTTAAGTCTGCTATACATTGTGAATTTTAAAAACAACCAAAAATAAAATCTAATGGAATTTTTTAATTTTAATATTTTCTAACTATAGTACAAAAAAGCATTAATTATGTTCAGTTATATTGTGTGTTTAAAAAAAAACTCATTCGCAGCATGCCATGATCAAATTGAGGTTTGCCATAACTTGATACATACCCATTGGAAGCAAATGAACTACTTTAAGTCAGAGAGAGCTAAATTACATCTTGATATTGAACTACGTGTATTTTCCTAAAAATATACAAAACACTTAATAAAAACAATTTTTTGACTCTCATGATTAATACACTCGTTGTTGTGTAAATGGTATCTTATTTTCCGTTTTGCTTGATAGAAGTAAACTTAATGCAGTGTAAACTTTTGCCTGTCACAGTGACAGATGTTTTCATAAACAAAATGCAATCTGTCATTCACCTACAGGCTTAAGTTCAGATATGACTAGATTTTTTATCTTTCTTTCCAATTTCTGCTCGAAAGGAGTTTTTTTTTTTAAATTTTGGAACACACGATATATTTGTCATATATAAATATTCAAACTGTCTCTTTGTGGGGGATTGTGTGGTATGATTATTTCTATATTCAAAACTATTATTTCAATTTTGTTATAATTTCAGATGTTGAAGTGTAATGAATTGGTTCTGTTATAATTATAATGCTTCCAAAAATGCAGTACCAGAAGTAAATTATTTTACTAAAAAAATTAGGTCTCATTTTGCAAGATCAACCTAAAACACTTTTTAGAAAAAAAAATCGTTTACAACCAAGCGTGAAATATTATTGAAATACCCAGTTCTATAACCGAAAGTCAGAGTTTTCTTTATTGATTTTTATATTTTTAGAACCCATAGGTTGTGTAGATCATCTACACCCGACTGTTTTTTTAAAGAATTATTTCCTTACAATTTGCTCAGAAATTCTAAAGTAATGCTACATAGATGTCTATCTAACAAACCTTACAAATTATTTGATTTGATCCGTAAAATATTTCAACTAATTGCCTCTAGGAATGTTTATGGCTCTTTAAGAATGCATTGAAGTTTACTGTGTGTCGCAAGTCCATAAATATTTTGGTATAAAAACACGTTGCAAATTTCTAAAGCCGGTTAACTTGGCAATTCCTAAAATACACTATTATAAAGTTTAAATGCTAAATGCCTTAAATATATGAGTTGCATTTAAAATTGGATAACCTTATTACTAGCAATAGAACATTGACACTTAACGTTAAGCTTAATTGAACCGTTCTAGATATCATTCACCCAGTTATAAAATGTGTTCACTCCACCAAGAACTCTTATAATAACGATATCCAATAAAAAAATCCCACCCCAATTAGTATGTAAATCCCCCCCCCCCCCTGTGACTGCCTTTCTAGACATTACCCAGACGTTTGACAGGGTATGGATTGAGAGTGTCGTACATTCGTCGTCTGCATCAACGCCCCCATCTCTAGTGTCGAGAAAACAAACGCTGGAGTTCATCAAGGCACTGTCCTGGGGCCCACACTTTTCAATCTATTTATCTGCTATATTCCCACTTCCAACATGAGCGAAACTGTACTATTTGCCGCCGACAATACAGCCATAATCACTCAGGATATAATAGCTTTTTTACAGCAATCAACCAACTCCAATCAGCCATCGATATTCTGGACCAATGGCTCAGCAAATGGTGCATCTCACTAATTCCCAATAAATGTGTTGCCAAAATATTTACACTTAAACAAATTACGAATACTCCATAACTACAAATATCAAGAAATGGTATACCATGGAACCCAAGAACTAGATCAGCCAGATACCTATGAGTGCATATGGACACCAGATTAGACATATACCTCACAGTAAATAGTAAATTAAACTACGCCTTCGCAAGATTAAACCACCTATTCCCTCTAATTAATATAAATTCTCCTTCACGTACAGAATGTTCCATCTTGTTGCATAAAACACAATGTTAACATACGCTTACCCTGTATGGATTACGAAAACAAATATTAAAAAGTATACCAGAACAAAATGTTAAATAAGTTAACCAGTTATCCAGTTATCCATAAAATAATTGAAATAGGTAAGCAGCACTGCTTGATTAAACACTTATTGACAAAACTGAAGAAATAAATAATTGCAATTTTGGAAATTACATCAACCTGGACTCGCATTGTGGTTATATTCCCTGTAAGTATGAAATTCTCGCTTTCAACCAATTTGAAGAAGCAAATATGCACTTTTAACGACTTCTATTTGTTTTCTTGTAACGTTAACCCCCGCATCATACTTACCTAAGACACAAGCAGTATGCTAGAAATTTAATGGCGTTAAAACTATTACAATCACCGCTCATTTCTTCATAGCATTCGGATTTTCAATAAGGCAATCCTAGCCGCAGTGCACGGACATAGTATAAACCGGTATACCACGCAGTTTCTTCTCCACTTTCCTCTAGTAACGGCCTGATATCGAGGTGCTCGAAGAGTATAAAAGAAGATTCCGCAGCTAGTTAACTTAACTTGAGACTTGAGAACCTTACTTCTCTGGTCCTTTACTTGCGACTTGATAACCTGACTTCCCCGATCATAACTACAGGCTCAAATCTCCCTCGCCCTGCCCCATTGCTTGGCTAGCACTAGTGGATTCGGTTCCCATCTTGCTAGACAATTTCTTGGTCTGACTAGCACCGTTCGATTCGGTACCCATTTTGCTAGAAACCCCATTTCATTTCCGCACCATCTGATCCTCGAGGCCAATATTGCCATAACCTCTTTAGAAACTTAACCCAGAGTACGGCTTACCTGCAGACCACCGGCCTAATCCAGGTACCACGACGCAGGCTAATTAACCCGCCTGTCCAGAAGCTACACTGGCCGCAAAACCTCCAGCGGTCCCCAAGCAATTCGAGTTGTCAAAGGCGGACTTTTGCGTAAGGTAGAAATCTCGAATTTATATTATTCTGAGTTGTTCAAACTTATTTGCCGAAAAAGTATCCAGTCCATCCAGGTTTAATATACCCGCTGTGAACTTCACAAGTACCGTAACACTTGTAACTCTATTGAATTTGTCCTCCCGCCAATGGTAAACAAACATCATCCTGTCAGTGTTAATAACGCTTGTTTCAAACCTATCGTTTCCAGCTCAAGTGCATGGGAATTTACGATCATCCACGCCTACTTTTTCCATGTTTATTTCAAGTGCGTCCAGGGGCAGTAACCAGGCAAAACCAACGTGACGTTTCAGTTGCTGAGCGTCCAGAGATATCGAACCGCTGAACCACTCCGCTGAAGGAATGTTATGTTTTATATTTTATTCTCTTCTTCTTCTTCTTTTAGCAGCTCTTCACAGTTCACTCCTGGACATAGACCTCTCATGTCTTTTTCGATTATTCCTTTTGCTGTGCTAATTAATGCCAGTTTCTACCCACTTTAGCCTTGATATCATCAAGCCAGCGCATTTGAGGTCTGCCAACGCTTCTTTTATGTAATCGGAGTCTCCATTGCAAAATGCGTCTTGCCCACCTGGAGTCATCCTGGCGAGCAATATGGTCCGCCCATCTCCACTTCAATTGAGCTATACGTGCTACGGCATCATCGACTTTAGTTGTTTGCCTGATAATTTTGTTTGTAATATGGTCTCTGAGACTGACACCCAGCATTACTCTTTCGATAGCCCTTTGAGTTGTTCTGATCTTGTTAGCTGATCTTATAGTGAGAGTCATCGTTTCCATTCCGTATGTCAGCACAGGCAGGATACAGGTGTTGAATACCTTTCGTTTAAGATTGATTTGGAATGTTTTGGTTTTTCAAGATGTGTGACAACTTGCCTGTAGCTGCCCAAGTCAGTCGAACTCGTCTTTTTAATTCCGTGGTTTGGTTTTCTTTACCTAGCTTGATGTTATGTCGCAGGTAGACGTATTCATCAACTTTCTCTATGAGTTGGTCGCCCATATATATATATATCCATATTGTTTTATTGTGCATAGTATTTTTCCTTAATTAAGAACTGTTTGTATCTAGTTAAACATAATATACACTGCATTTCTACATCTGTTATTCCTGTCTTATACATTTGAGTGTACGGACTCTGGCATCTGAACTTATCCTAGTGCAACTAACGAACCAAAACTAAGCTTTGCATTTAGTTTGAGAAATTATCAGAGCAAAAATTAGTAAATTTGGCAAAGTGTATATCCTTAACATTTAAAAGATGTATTCATTGACAATAGCAAATTAGTTCTTTTATAGTAGTTAAAAAATTAACTTGCATCCAACAGGTTTTATATTGTTTTCTGTTAAAGACTACAGTTACATTTTAGCTCCTATATAAAAATTGTATTTATTTTGTTTGTTTATGCTACATGTGCTTACAAAAATTAAACGGCGAGAAATATTCTTCTGTCTTCTGACATTGTTAGGTTTGACATATTTTAGTTTTTGGGTGTTCTTGTTTTGCGTATTGGGGTTGGATCTTTTGTGTTTGTGACTGTGATTGGAGATTGGGGTGCGTGATTGTGGAGTGCTTTTCTTCCTTTGGGTTTATACGCCAGTCCAGCCACCGGCGCGCTGTTTCTTCTATATCTAGCTGGGACGACTATTTTTATTCTTGGTGCCCAGATGTATGTTGCATTTTTGTTCATGGTTTCTTTCCCTTTAATCTAAATTGATTCTTCAATTGCTTCTCATTCCAAAGGATGCATATTTTAGAGGTTCTTTTTGTGCACCCTTTGAGAGCTGATTTGTGCTCTAAAATATTTGAAATTAGAGCATTTATGTAATGGTTTTGTGATTTGGTTTGTAACCTCACCAACGGTTATACAAGCATCTCGCAGTAAGTTTATTGGTGCACGTAGCTTCAGGGATTACTGCGAAATGTGATATCGCTTAGACGTCCATTCTTTTTTTATAAATACAATTGTGTATTGTGACCTTTCAACGTAAGGGAATCTGAGCGCAATTGTGTGATAATTAATAGTTTTGAATATGAGATTATGTTTACCAACTTAGAAGTCTATGCCGCGCTTAAACATTTCCAAGCGCCCTTAAATAAATATGTTTTAGGTTTACCATAAATATCTGTATATTATTGCAGTATTAAATTTAATATTAGTTGGTGTTATGTGTATTATACAGGCAGTATTATTGATCAATAGAGATTATGGGTTTAAAAGTAACGTCGTTTGCTTTTTAATTATGTATGAATTTTATCTAGTTTTGGGTTTACATTGCTGCTTTTAGGTTTCCTGGTTTGTACTAACTCGAACTAGTTACGCTTGTGGACATGGATCCCCTCCCCCTCTGCATAAGAGTCGGCTGGCTCATTTACTGCACATTGCGACAATTCCACACTACAGAGTAAGTTTTAGGAGTAATTTAATATTATATATGAATTCCAGCTGAAGCAATGCTCAAAAATCGCTCATGCATTAAGTTTTTCTAGTTTGTTTGCTATTTTGTCGAGATAGAGGGTAGGTGCTGCAGATATTGCTATTCCATTTTTTCGTCTTCTGTTCGAATCTAAAGGCAACATTTAAAAACCCCGAAAAAGCTCACATGCGGAAAAAATATAATGAATTATTTCAAATGTGCCCGCCATGTCCATGTTCCTTACAAGGTAGAAGGTTGGTTCTTCAGACATGTCCATTATACTTTTTCATCTTCCATACAATTTTGAAGTAAATATTTAGAAATTGTGAAAAAATACACAGATGAACACACAACGGTCAAACACAATTAAGGAATTCAGATACTCATTTGGTTTAGAGACTTCGTAAACACTACTGTTTGCTGTTGGTGCTTCATATTTATTTTTAATCTTTCGAATTCAAATTATTATTTTTTAAATTTACACGTTTCTAGTTATTTTCCGCATATCTTCTTGATAATAATGGGATTAATAATATTCAATAGTAATATCCCAAGTACATTTAAATAATATGCATTTTGATTTGCACAAGGGATAATCGACAGACTATTTCTTGAAAATTTATAACGTAAATCTATTTTTAAATTAGAAATATTAATTTAGTGTAAACCTACATAAAAAAGCAAAATACTTTCAAAATTCCAGAATGTATTGGCAATTTGCAGTAGTCGAAAACAATGCTAAATTATCAGCAATTTGTATTAGTGCAAAATTATCGACGTCATTCGCATGTGATTGGCTGAAACTATGAAATTGTAGTTTTTTGATTAGTTCAACAGTTTTCAAAGTTCGGCAGAAGAAAAAGGAAAGAAATAAAAACATCAAAAAACAAGATTGATTTTTATAACACATACTACCAGTACTATTAGGTAGTAGTATATGTTTCCTTTTTTTAATACCTGATAATGGTGAATTGTTTTCCTTTGATATATAAAATTGACTTCAGACTAAGTAATTTAGGTTTTACATATTGATATGGCTAAATAATTATTTCTACAGTTGTACAGAAACTCTTTTCTTATGCACTTCCCTTATGTAATTGGTTATTCGGCGCCTGGTCTTCCTACAGGTATACCTTAAAAAACCTTTGGAAAGGCTCCTGATAAAGTCATGCACTATATTTTTGGTTTTCACCATAAACAAGTTTTTAGTGCGCTTTAAATTTAAAAACGGTGCTAAATAATAACCTTGTATTCTTTTTCTTGCAAGTTTTAAATATTTATTACGACATTCTGGTAATTGCTTCGTTAAGCTTCAATTTGCTCTTTCGATATTTCAGTTGGTCTTCCAATACTAAAGTGATGGTTTCAGTTCAGTGTTTTCTTCTGGCTGATATAAGCCCTGAAGTTATCTAATTATCTTCAATAGATCCTAGACGCATTGCTACTAATACTTTACCTTAAAATATGATGAAATGTTTCCTCATAAATGGCTAAAATTCTTTCGTCAATATCTCTGGAATTCTTTGTCCAATTTTATTACACTGAAATGTTCAAACTCCATTAATTTCTATGGGCATAAGATAGTTTGCTAATATCACAGCTATATGTTGATATTAACTAAGATAGATATGTTTTTAAATAGGTAGATTACTTATAACTGCAATGTAAATTGGAAATGGCACTAATAACTTTTTTTGAAAATTTTACGAACAGTTCAGTGGAACAAAAAATAGACATGAAATAATATTGTTAGAAGATTATAACAGCAGGGTAGACAAAGCTGTCGATAGTAATATAATAGGATGACAAAGAGAAGACCAACACAGACATTAAATGTGGTTTTCTAGTGTAGGAAAGGATATACATAAGTATACCTGGACCTAGAAAATAAAACACAACACATCAATAACAATTAGTGATGCGAAAGTATGGCTAAGTGCAGAATCCGGATTTGACCACCTACCAGTGAAAGTACCCAAGGAAATAAGATACAAAAATACATTATAAAAGTTGAAGGAAAAAGCTGAAAGATAGACTGAGAGATGAATCTGAAAGCTTTCTATATAAACTAACGCTATTTCAAAAATTACAAAAAGAATTAATCGGAGCAGTGGAAGAAGTATATTGCAAAGAAAATATTCGAAGCAGCATACACATGCTTAAGAGTAAAGAAAAAACAAACAACAAAAAACCTTTGCTGGATAAATGAACTACAAGAACTAACAGAAGAAAAGATAAAGTTGCACTATAGATAGTTGAAAACAAATGACACAGAGGATCGTAAACAGTACAATCGGTATACATATAGGAAAAACAGATAAAAAAGGCAAAATAATAATCATGGAATAGGAAATGTGCTCAATTAAACTTAACGATAGTAAGTTTTAAGTCTAGAGGAGTTTAAAATATTATAAACAGTTTAAAGAGAAATACTGAGAATAAATTCAATAGATAGATATATGGAAGGACTGTTACGTTACGGCGAGTACATAGACACACCTTTAAAGGTAGAAGAAACAGAAGGAAAAACAGACATTTAGAAAATTCAAGTGAAGATAATTAAAGCACTAAATAATACAGAAGAATAAAGCTCCAGGACAAACAACCTACCTATGAAGTTGTAGAAGCATGCGACAACGAGAGAATTAGATATTATCTGAGGCATACTTAAGTGTTTAGCTGCTGTTATATACTATACTGTTATTGTTACACGTTACTGTGCTTTTTCTTTGCTATGCACCTCCTTTAAGTAAATTAATGACTATTAATCTTATATTGTATTGAAATTATTTTTGTTTAGATAAACGAATGTAAGACATTTGCTCTATTATAAAATTTTATATTTTTATTTATTTGTCTTGCTAGCTTTATGATAACAATGACTCTTACCTCAAGTTTGGTTTTTGCATATTAAATTCCTTCTTTGTGATAGTTCATCAGTACATATTAAAAAATTATTCATAAATTATGACATTTCTACAACTTTCAAATTGAAAACTTCATAATAGTGAAAAGTCAATCAAATGATATCTGTCACATATGTTATTACTTAAAAATATCCATCAAAGTAAGTATTTCTTTCAAATATGTAATTCGTTCACTAATTAGAACTTATTTTATTTACATATACCTGTCACAAAATCTACTTAATATGTCTGCTCGATGTCCCCACACTGCACCGTCAGCACTAACAAGTAGATAAGTTCGCTTCAACATCCATAACGATAGCTATTTCTAATTGACTCCATTGCTAATTTCATAAATGTTCCAACTCTGCGACCGAATGTGTAACAGCAATGACTCGACTTGCAGCTGCGGCAAAAACTCCAACCAAATAAATTGCTTAAATGAAGACCAGCTCTCCTCTTTAATCCCAAGCAATTACTCCTCTGCAGTCCTAATCCAATGCAATCTTCAGAATCATATGCTGACCACTTTTTGCAGAACTGCAACTTAGTCACCACTACTGCAAACTATTCCAGTGTACCGTAATCTCCCTTCTTGTAACAGGTAACAATCCACCAACTATCCAAACGGCTCTCCCTGTTAATCCTTTCCGATTATTACAGGATACTTAAGGCGTTGTACTAGAACACTGATAATATCTAAGTCAAAATTTAAACTAGATGGAGAAATTCACCCGATTACAAGCTCGTTCAAGTCCAAATGCTCATTCACATGTAGTATACTTCCAACTTCGGCGCTTTTGTTGACGTATTCACCTGACAGCAACACCCAGTTCTAAACCAAGAAGGATACCTAATATTGAGTTATATGTAGTTTATCCAATTCCACTGCAGACACCATTATTCTATGTATACTGTTTTATTGTTATTAGATGTTATTATTCTTCTTTGTACCATTTATAACCTTCTTATCCTTCAATATTTTTTAAATTCATTTTGTTTCTTCCATTTATAATTTTAGTTAACTATACCCTTTAATCTAAGAAAGTGGGCCTGAATATCAATTGCATTAAAACAAAAGTCTTAACAACAGAAGATATAAAGGATAATTCAATCGACTTAGACAACTCAAGCATAGAAATAGCTCTATCGTACCGGGTGGCCAATTAAGAAGGGCACTCGGCCCTATCTCGAAAAGTAATGGTCGTAAAGACTTGGGGTAAAAAAAATATGACTAAAGCGGCCAAGAGAAAATGCTGGAAATTATTTTTAAGTTTCTATAATGGCCGCCAGGGGGCGTAATCGCATTCTTGAAATTTAAATCCCGTTTTTTAAGAAATAGTCTTATATTACAGATAACTAAAATGGGCACCGTTTTAAAGGTGAGATAAATTCTATTCTTTTTCGTTAAATGCTTTTTGCTCTACCTCTTAAGGGAAAGTGGTGGGGGGTGTCCGAACATTTTCGGAAATAAATGTCAATAACGTCAAAATGGCTAAACCGATTTTGTCAAACTTGGAGTTGTTGAAAAGGGATTTTCTTAGGCTATTAACGCTGCTTTGAACTGATTGAAATAGATTGCTTGTCTCGCCGGTAGAGGGCGTTTTGCGACAACACTACAAATGAAATGGATTTTCTCAAAAAAATTAAATGCAACGATATGACTTTTATTGCAACAAAAGATAGCAAAATAAGTGTCTAAGAGGCTGGTGAAAACCGCATTTCGATATTTCATTCCTAACCTAAAATATCAGTAAAAGAAATTAAAACTTGAAATAATATCGCATCTTTGGAAATATTTTCAGTATACCTGAAATTATTAAATCCTAATTATCGTTCTTTTAGCAATATATATATATATATATATATATATATAAATTTATTGTTAAAATACCAACATTATATTTAAAATGTCAATAATAATTAATACTCATTCAATGATTGAATATTGCACTTCTGTCCACACGAAATTTGAAATTTTTAAAATCCAAGTGTGCTTTGGAAAACAAATTAGCAAAAATTATAATGGTGGTGTTTAAGTGTCAATCATATTAAGATTGCAGCTATTTATAGTGTATTTTGGTGGCTTTATTTGTAAAAAATGCGTTTTCCACCTGTAGAAGTGTTTGATATGTTTCGTGTTTATTTTCAAAACAATGAAAATGCAACTGTTTCTGTTAGAATCTATAAGATGGAGTATCCTGATAGGTGCCTGTGAACAGAAGGGCGATATTCAATTATATTGAATGAATATTAATTATTATTGACATTTTAAATATAATGTTGGTATTTTAACAGTAAATTTATATATATTTTGCTAAAACAACGATAATTAGGATTTAATAATAGTAGGTATACCGAAAATATTCCCAAAAATGCGACCTTATTTCGAGTTTTAATTTCTTTTACTGATATTTTAGGTTAGGAATGAAATATCGAAATGCGGTTTTCACTAGCGTGTTAGACCCTTATTTGGCTATCTTTTGTTGCAATAAAAGTCATATCGTTGCATTTAATTTTTTTGAGAAAATCCATTTCATTTGTAGTGTTGTCGCAAAACGCCCTCTAGCAGCGACACAAGCAATCTAAATCAAGCCGCTCAAGGCAACGTTGATAGCCTAAGAAAAGTCCTTTTCAACGACTCCAAGTTTGACAAAATCCGTTCAGCCATTTTGACGTTATTGACATTTATTTCCGAAAATGTTCCGACACCCCCCACCACTTTCCTTTAAGAGATAGAGCAAAGAGCATTTAAGGAAAAAGAATTGAATTTATCTCACCTTTAAAACGGTGCCCATTTTAGTTATCTGTAATATAAGACTATTTCTTAAAAAACGGGATTTAAATTTCAAGAATGCGATTACGCCCCCTGGCGGCCATTATGGAAACTTAAAAATAATTTCCAGCATTTTCTCTTGGCCGCTTTAGTCATATTTTTTTTACCCCAAGTCTTTACGACCATTACTTTTCGAGATAGTGCCGAGTGCCCTTCTTAATTGGCCACCCGGTACATATACTTAGGACACAATATAATGCTAAAATATGAAAACCAGATAGCAGAAATAGGAAGAAACAGACTACGTTGGGTATAATTTGGCACACTATCACATATCTCATGTTCAAATAAATTTACAAACAAACAAAAAGCCAAAGTGTTTGACATGTGTGTCACACCTGTCCTTAGTTATGGCATGGAAACAGCAACATTCACTAAAAAATCATACACCGTTTAAGAAAAACCCAAACTGCCATGGAAAGGAAAATGCTAGGAATAAAACTGAGTGACAGGAAAACTATAGAGTGGATAAGAAGACAAACAGGAGTTGCAGACCTAATTGAACATATCACAAAACAGAAATGGTCTTGGGCTGGACACATCATGAGAACAAACGATGAAAGATGAACCAAAAGGATAATAGAATGGAGACCAACACAAGGAACAAGAGGAGTCGGGAGACCATCACTGAGATGGGTGGATGATATAAGAAGAGTGGCTGGAAAACAATGGCACAGAAAAGCACAGAACAGAAAGGAATGGAGAAGAGAAGGGGAGACCTACGTCCAACAATGGATTGATCAAGGTTGATGAAGAAGAAGAAGAAGAGATACTTTTTAATACACCAACCAGTCAATAAATAACGTTTGATTAAGGGGTTTTTATTATTCAAATGTCACTTTTACTATAAAACGTTACACTTTTTGAACAAAATTTTGTTGTTATTTTTAATCATTTCAATTTTGCCTAGCAATAATTACTATATCAAATTTTTACAAACTAAGCCTCTATATCATTTATTCTATTCTCACACGTTATAATTAACTTCTTTCAAATAATCATTTGAGTTTTCCTTTCACTTTCAAATAAGCTATCTTATAGCTTATTTCGATTATCAATTAATATTAATTATGATCCAAATAATTATATTATCAAACGACTATCTCCACAAAATCAATTCATGTGCCAGAACCTTCATAATAAAATATTAACCACTTAACAATATTACATCCAATATCTTGTTCATTTGATAACTTTCAAATATTTAAGTTGTTCTTTTATTCTGTAAATCCATCCTTTAACATTTTAATTATAAATTAAATATCAAAAATAATCTCATATCTTGGACTAGCTTTATGAACAAATGGCAATCCTAAGATGCAACCATTACAATACATTCGATAAAAAAAGAGAGTAGAATCGCGCGGCAATTATATAGGGATAAGCATATACATAAAAGCCAGAATTGAAAAGGAAGCAAAAGAGATAGAAGAGCAAAGTGTTTTCTGGAATAGGAAGATTACGTCTGGACAATATGATTACACTGAAAGGTAAGCCAAAGAAGACACCAGAGAGTGCCATTTAAACTATAGGCCGACGTAAGCCCTTTAGAAACTATGAGCTGGTGTGAAAAAAGAAGCAATAGCAAAATACAGACAAAATGCATAAAAGTTCTATACAGAGAAAACAATTTCAGTAACAAAAAGACTAAAACAGGAATATTGACCCTACCCCACCTTATTCAAAATTTGTTATGAAAACGGGAAAATATGATTCAGGCATTACATGCAATGCTGTGGGATAACCATTTGATATAGAGAAAGCAGAGAAACAATAATAAGACACAAAAGTGACGATTATAAACAACATGTCTCAGAGATGTTGTCAACAGAAATGTCTCATTGAAGATACTTAGGATAGGATGGTGTGGTATAAGTTACTCCACGAAGGATCGCAGCACAACACAAAACCATAGATGTAATAAACGTACCTGTTGGAGTTACTGGGACTTGAATTTAGAGTTTTTAACTGCAACTAACAACTAAATACGCTTTTACTTAACTAATTAAAAATCTTGAGTTTATATTGATGGAAAGACTCATTTCTATATCGTGCGCGATTGGTGACTGGCATAGATCTATGTTCTTTAATTTGAGAAAAAATCTGCATTAAAAAACACATATTCTGAATCTACACTTGTTTAGAGTCACATGCAGATACCAAGAAAAATTCCTTTGCAATAACTTCCAACAGCAAAATCGTAAACTACAAATTTCATAACAAAAACGCCCATGCAGAATTGTAGAAGTCGCGAGCGCTTTATATTTCTACACATTCTTCAAACTTATTGTAGTATCCAGGTTAGTTTAGACATGTGCGCGTAAATATTAATAAGTCTGTGGGTGTTATCATTAAAATGCTAATTATTCGCATTTTTCAACAATACGCTGCAATTTAAAAAGCAATTACAACTTTTTATGCTGGCGGCTAGAGCAAAATTAGACCATATAATTGCGTTTACGGCAACAACTCGTCTATCGCCCATCTGTAAAACTTACAAGACGAGTAACAATGTAATTTCCCTGTCGTACAAATCCGGCCCACCTACTTATCCCATTGCCGACTACAATGGGAGTTAAATTAAATTTCAGACGGATGGGAATAATTAAAACGCGAAATTTAATATGCAATTAGCACCAACATCTGCATTTTATGAGGCAGACGTATTAGTCGTCCGAAATCTGCATAAGCACATGGTACGAATTATGCAAGCCAAATAAGCAAATTCGAAGTGACATAAAAACTTGGCTTTTGGGCTAATCAGACAGCGTGACTGGCGCAGAGGAAGTTCCTTGGGCATTAATTATTTTGGGTTCGTTTGTACAACTTCGTTTCCCGTGCTTAGATTTTTCATTTGTTATTGGTATTATTTGGGTGATAGATTTGACTTTTATTAGGTAATAAAATAGGTAATAAAAAACTGAGTTTGTGCCTATTGTGGAAGCTTAAGCATTTCTAAAATATTGTTAATATATTGTGATGGTCTTAGGCCCACGACCCGATTCTGCTTGCAGTACAACTTAAGAAACAAGTCAATAAGCACAGAGTTGGGGTGTTTTATGTAACTGCAATACTAAGCTTAAATTTCAATCAGTAAATGCATTGGAAAAGAGATGCCAGTAATAATAATTGAATTGAGTAAAGAAAGCAAAAGGGCAAAGCCTGTTTTTTACTGGGTTGAAGTTGAGTTCAAATTAATTAAATATTAGGTTTGTGCAGAATGAATGGCCGAGCCGAAAGAAATGAATAGTCACAAAAAGGTTTGCAAAATGCATGCCAATGAAGCGTAGATTTCAATATAGCTAAACAGGGAAATTGTGAGCAATCTAAAAACGATATAGGAAGCCAGAAGAAAATAATAATACGTTGCAAAGAGCAAAATGGAAGTCAGGTAGAAAGACATAAAAAAGCAATTGTAAAAAACAGACAGAAGGACATGAAAAAAGCAAGTGAAAAGCAGACAGAAGGACAGGGAAAAGCAATTATTAAGAAATAATCAGTGCAATTAACGCGAGTGAAAAGAGCAGAGTAACTAATAAAACGTGTTTTTAGCGCAAAGAGACACTTTAAAATTAAGAAATACACAATATTTTAGATATAAGAAATTTGTAAATATAATTTGTAATCAAATTCATTTCCATAATGTATTTAATTTGATCAAAACCAATATTCGGTGCCTTGGTAACCATAGTAATAGATTAGATTATGTTTTTAATAACGGAAATAAGCAGAGAACAAATGAATAATTAAATTAAGCTTGACATGTAGTTTTGTGCCTCACTTCAACTAAAGTTTTTATATAATAAATTAACATATTTCGAACTAGCAAGTGTATCATTGTGTTGACCAAGTGTTGAAGTTTATGTGGAAACGTTTGTGAGATTTTCCGCAACATAAAATTAAATTTTCACCGAGAGCACCTCCGACGAACATTGCGAGCCGATCACATCCGGATTCCGATATTAAATTCCGGCCAAAAAATAGGGTCCAAAGCCAGGGATTTCTACTGCGACGCATCAGGTAGCAGTGCAGGAGACCGGCCAACAGCAAAAACACCGGAGGAAACCGTTCCAGAGGAAGATACCAGCTGGGGCCCCTTTCCGAACATTGCGAAGAACACACCAAATTTTAAGGTACTGTGTTAATCTAAAAGTATCAGTGTTAGGATCGGGAAATTTGTGTGCAGACGAGACCAGACCTTGCTTATCAAGATTCAAGCATATCCTAACATCCAGCGAAGGCGCAATTCAAATTATAAGCATTTACCCAAATTTGAGGTTAGGCGAAGGTAAAACAATTGCCAGATTTAGTCGGCGTCCCTTCTGTCGTCATGTAACAAATTAATGCCTCAAACAAATGATAATTATAACCGCCAAAGCGCTACGACTTGAATAAATACCTTTACGAATGTTCACAGTTTTGATTATTTAAAAGTCAACAACGCTGACTGCAAGATGCGAACCAAAATGGTTCGCATCGTGCCTACAAAATGTAGGTTTTGACATATTGCATACAATAGCTACTGTGTATTAGAACTAATTCAAGGTGTGGCGCGCCAGATCAAGTAAAATTTACAATCTATTAGGAATTCACCCCTGGGAATAGAGTTAATTGTTCTACTGAGCTAGCGTTTTGATAATAAATTGCAGATAAATAAAATACTTAAAGGGCATACTACCATTTATTTTGGATCAAGTAAATAAAAATACAAGACAGTATATTTTAGTCAGTCTAAATTAATTTTATAAACAACCCCGAAAGCGAATTAATAAACAAAAAAGGGGCCATCTCAATATGTGCATACTACGTAGAATACCGACATAGAACAGAATACCACTGGGAACTATTATTAATGCCGCAATTTTTTTTAAAGAAAACACTAAACACTCTTAACATTATAGAGCTATCTCTTTGTTCCGCGTACCGGCGAAATTACGGAAAGGTATATTAATAGAACGTTTGAAAATGAAAATAAAAGATCTGAATGAAGCTTAAAATATGTTTAGTCCTGGAATACGGGCAATGAATGCTGTAGCTATTATCAAACTCATAATAAAAACAAAGGTAGAAGCTAACAAAACAATAGGACGTTGGAAGCACTCAGAAATTACATTTGGAATATTTTGAACAAGCGAAATGTTGGGAAAAAGTTAATAAAGGACACATATACTTGGGTACGATCTAAAATCAGAATATTCAAGAAATTCGAAACTACCTCTGGAGCGAGACAAGGGGAAACATTGAGTTCATACTGTTGGAAAAGAAGAAAAAAGGGCTACAATAGAAAACATAGATGGGAAATCGACAAAACAAAAACATTAAAACTATGGATAAACCCACAGAATGCCCTATAGTTCATTGAAATTCAAGATAGAGCAAAATATACAACCCAAGTTACAAATATCAACAGTCAGTTGATTACTAATTTGATTTTATTAAAATGTACATCATGGGATGTATACTGTACCTAGTATAATATACTTAGAGGTTATAGTTTTTGTCAAATTTGCAAAGCTTGAAATTGGAAAATTGTGCAACGTCTACCTAAATGAAATCTGCTGAATGTGATCTGAGAATATATTTACCCACTAAAAAATGTTGCAAATGGCCTCCTTAAGCAAAGGTTAATATTAAAAACATGACACATTGGTTTTGACATTCATAAAGACAGCAACAAGGTCATGTCTCTCTGTTCTAAATTTTAATAAAATTATATTAGTAATCAACTTACTGCTGATATTTGTAACTTGGGTTTCAGATTTTGCTCTATCTTGAATCTGAATGAACTATAGATCAAGAGAAAATAAAACAAGTAACACAGTTTGAATACCTAGATGTAGTCATAACGGAAGATGTAACAATAGTGGCAGAAAGTAAATGAAACGAAGATCCCAAGTAGAATATCAGGCCTAAAATTACTTATTAAAGTGAAAACTGAAGAAACGCAGGGTTAAAGTTCATTGAATAAGAAATAAGGATCAGCCTCATGCTATTGTTTGGACACATGGTAAGAATGCCAACACCAAGCAAGTAGAAACATCAACCTCAACAATCGCAATAGTCGGTGTAAGAAACCCCCATATAAGAATTTTAGATATATCTATCCAAAAGGGCTCCAGTTAAAACGACTGAGTGGGTTTTGAAGAAGTTTTGTATTTGGAGGTATGGTGACTATCATATTTAAAAGAAAGTTGGACTACGCTTAAATACATACAAAAAGTTAAAATTATGATGAGATGAAAAATCAAGAAGAACAAATACATACATACTCGTATTAGAATAAATAAACAAAAACTGAATATGTGAATGAATACATAGGTATACTTACGGCAGGTTATACAATGTGAAACATCCAACCATAACAGCTCGACAGGCTTGGAAAACTAAAATATACATTTAAAAACAAGAAGAGCAGGCAGCGTATAGGAGATAGAGAAACAGTGGTTAATTTATTTATTTAAATGGTATTAAGCCCACAATTTGGCTCTGTTTGCAGTGCAAAATGTTTAACAAAGTCAATAAAGCACAGAGTTAGGATATTTTATATAATTACCATTTGAAACAATAATAAAAGTATTAAATGCATTGGTAATGAGATGCGAGAAACAGTAATTAGTGGGATAACGGCACGCAAAAGCAAAGTATATTTCAGAGAGTTTGAATTTGGCTTTTGACTAAAGTAATATAATTAAAATGATAAGTTTGTGCATATGTAAAGCCAGACCAAACAAAAGTAATTAAAACAAAAGGTTGTTATGTGCATATAAATGAGCGTAGTTATCAATGAAAGCAAAGGACAGTGAAAATTTGTGAGCAAGCTAAAGAGTAGATGAAGACAAGGATAATCTAGAAAATTGCAAAGGGCAATCCTGAATGTACGCAACAGAAGAGAAGCAAGCAACGTGAAAAGTGGACTCAAATATCAGTGCGTTAATAATTAAAAACAGAGTGCAAAAAAGCAGAGCAATGAAATTAAAAAGTGAGTGCAACTCTAAAGAACAACACTAGTTATAAGCAAAAATGTTAGATTTTTAATTTATGTATACAAACTGTATTCTATTTGTGGTTAATATTATCAAACTAATTTCCAATTAATAGTAGAAGAACACCGTATCATAGCAACCTGATGCTTTTTTGATATTAACAGAGGGAAGAAATGAAAATAGAAATTAATGTAGTTTGTCGAATTTGTGCTCCATATTTAACTAATGTTTTATGATAATAAACGTGTTTTACCAATTATAAAAAGTGGTCCAATTTATTGCCCAAGTGTCAGTGTACTTGTGGGAACGTTTGTGGCCATTTCCAAGGCATAAAAGTAAAATTTTCCAATCTCATCCTCGACTGGACATCGGCAGCACAGCAACTGGACGTTATGATCTTCGACTACGACCAAAATTAGCAGCGGAACCCAAAGGTCAGCGATCAAGGACGTCAGCGGGGTCTGCAAGAACGTCGCTTTCAACATCTGCATCTAGGGGAGCGAGTCCAGAGGCAGAAAACCGGGAGAGTCATCTGCTTCCAGCATCGAGGCTAATTTTTAAAAAGGTAAGAGTGCCTGCAATTTGAGTGTCAGCGTTCGGGAAAACTACTTAATTACGAGATTGAACCTTGCTGAAGAAGCCTAGCACTTTTTCTAAATTCCAATTACTTCGTGGTTGTCAAAAATCGAACGGCGTCATCCGGTTTTGCAAAATTGGCGGAGTTCCAAGCATCATAAGCAAATCAAAGTTGGCGTGAGTTCTACGTCATCCTGAGAATAACGAAGGCGAGGGTCTACGTCACCGTAATAACGTGAGCGATGTTTTTTTAATTGTTGCCAAGAGGGAATATTCGAATTTATGTGAAGCTTTCTCACATTATTTCACGATTTTAAACGTTCAAATACACGCTGTACGCACAAACCATTTTGTGTTCATCGGTCAATTTACGAGGTGGTAAATTATCTACTAAGAACGAGCAAATGAGCTACGTTGAGACAAATAACGTGAAATTTGAGAATATCGTGAATTTTAGAACTCAACCTGAGATGAGCAGTTTTTGTGTTCGTCGAGAGCTAGCTTAATAAATATTGCAGTTGGATAAAATACAAAGAGGGACATTTAACAATTTATTTTGAACAGTAATCAATACATTTCATTTTAACTAGCCTTAATTTAATAACAGGCAAAAACTGAGCACAGTATAAAAATATAATTGAGAACTGTGTGTGGTGATTTGCCCTAATTTTAACTAATATCAAATTTTGTCTTAAAATAAATAATACAAACAGACACCGCAACGTGAAGCTGTTACAATCAATTCATCACATTATATTAAGCCATATAATAGACAAGAACATGGGAATAGGAGAACGTTTATATACCCTTCATAGATCTGAGAGCAGCACTTGATATCATAAATAGGGACACAACAGCAAAATGCTTAGAAATGATGGGGGTGACGAAGAAACTAATTAATACAAACAGTAGTGTATACAAAAATGTTAGAAGAAGGACACGAGTCAATGGAGGAGAGTCAGAAGTGTTCAGAATAGAAAGAGGCATTAAACAAAAGGACAGCATCAGCCCTCTGATCTTTATTATAGTTATGGATAGGGTAATTAAAAACACTAGAGAAAAAAACAACAACTTAAAAACCGTAATGATACAACAATCTAATCCCCATTACATTATACAGTCCGCTGTAGGCGGATGACAGAGCCGTTAGCAAATTTTCAAGTGAAAATTCAAAGATTGATGGATATCTGGATTGAAAAAATTGCAAATCTAAAAATGGAAGTGAATACAACCAAAAGTAAATATATGGTAATCAACAAAGAAGAAGATGTTAGACCAGAAATCAGAGGGGGAACTTTTGTGGAGTACTTTCACGAATGACGGAAAAATAGAGTTAGAATAGCAAATAGAATTAAGAAAGCACATAATTTGTACTACGCACTTAATAAAGCAATTTACGGTAAAAAGGAAATAAACAAGAAGACCAAATTTATAGTCTATAATACCATAACAATTCGCAATCTACTATACGCATCAGAAACATGGACAATACAACACAAATACGAGAGTGAGATAAACTGGATACGGAAAATGGCAGGGAAAACTAAATCGGAACACGCTAAAAACGATGACATTAGAACGGACAAAAACAAATAATAAGAAAGCTAGAAAATAGACCATTCGAATAGTATGTAGACTTTCTGGGAATGAATAATGACAGATTACCTAGTAAGATAGTACGGACAACACAATTCAAGAAGAGAAGAAGGTGTAAACCTACAAAGACATGATTATAAGATATAGAAGACATAGGCGAAGGAAGAGAAAAGTCGTGGTAATAAAGGGTGGTTTTTTAGAGGGATACAACTTTAAATTGAAATAAAACACAGAAAGATGTTTTTAATATCCATGAAATTGGCTTTATCTGAAAGATAATTTTATGGCATTTATGTTTGAATATGATTTTGGGCATGTGACCGCCGCGGCTGGCGTGTACATGACGTAATCTGGAGGTCCAATTTTCACACACTTTTCGCAGTAAATCAGGATGTATTTCAGCAATAACGCGTCGAATGTTGGCTTCCAAGTGCTCAATTGTTTCCGGTTTATGGACGTAGACATGCGACTTTACATATCCTCAAAGAAAATAATCTAACGGCGTCAAATCACACGAAATAGTTGGCCAGTTAACAGATCCATTTCATGGATCCATTTTGTGGATCTGTTAACTGGCCACCTCTTTCGTGCGATTTGACGCCGTTAGATTATTTTCTTTGAGGATATGTAAAGTCGCATGTCTATGCCGATAAACCGGAAACAATTGAGCACTTGAAAGCCAAAATTCGACGCGTTATTGCTGAAATGAAATACAGCCTGATTTACTGCGAAAAGAGTGTGTGAAAATTGGACCTTCAATGCCATAAAACCAAAATGCCATAAAATTATCTTTCAGATAAAGCCAATTTCATGGATATTAAAAACATCTTTCTGTGTTTTATTTCAATTTAAAGTTGTATCCCTCTAAAAAAACACCCTTTATAAGCAAATATTTTCATTTCTATTCAATTTTCTTCTCAGATCACCCTTTCGTAGTTAATAGCCAAAAACCAGAGCGACTACCATTGTTGGGGGTGTTTTTGAGACTAGGGGTATGTGCGTCACTGCTTGGATAGGGAACTTTTTTATATTCATTTCTAATGCCATCAGGGATAAGAATATACAAAAATAAAAACTCTACTAATTTTTGCCTCCTTTAGGGAGTGGTAATCGAAGTATTTCATTAATTGGTCCTCCACTCTGTCCTTCCCTGATATATAAACATAAATTTCGACTTTTTACTTCCCTCGTCTAAAAGAAGAAGGAAGTATTGTCTGAAATGGATTTCACCTTCATAGATGAACATTTACAGTCATTGCATTGGTATTTGTAAAATAAAAAAAATACATAAATGTTCTAGTTTTATAATGTTCCTTTCTTAATTAAAAGAGATTGTGGATACGAACCCCAACAGGGAATATAATTACACACTTAATATACAGGTAAATAACATTCAGGCCCATATAAAAATAAATCATCACATTTTCTAGCCGCGTGTGCGAACTTCCGACTGCTTAAGTATACTATACCACCCTAATTATCATCGTGGGCTATTAATGTATACCCCTACTTGATAGTTGTTATGAGGGATATCAATAAATTTCAGATGCGTGGGAGTTCTAGCAGTCAGTTCCACTATGTTATGGAAATGCAAACCAATTTGCGAAGCCGTTTGATTACCCTCAGCTACTGCGTTTTAATTTTCTGTTATTACCTTCTTCCTGGATGTAAGTCGAATCAGGTGTTACATTTACGGCCTAAGCTATGGAAATTAGTTGTATACAAAGTTGTTGTACTAGCAAGCAGATTGACTTCAGTGTTGAACAACGTCTTAACAAAAACTAGATAATTCCAATTCCGACCGATCTTTAAAAAAATATATTTATTATATCGCTTAATAGTTTCGTGTGATTAGTAGAAATTTTTCGAATCTATGCCTGTAATCAAAAAGAAAAACTATTATTGTACGTAATTTGGGCAGACTTTAAATTTATGTAGCTAAGATATATCCCAATTTATGTATTTCAACAATTAAAAAAGTAATCTGGTGAATAAAGGAAAATATTTTTAATTTGCAGAGTGGCGAAATACCCAAATAAAAACATGAATAATAGAGGAACTGCAAACACAACACTACAGAAAGTAGCAATTGATGATAAACGTTTTCTAATCGAAAGAAAACTGCCATCACAGAGTAAACGTATATAAGTACAAATTCCACATTGTCGAATGTCTTTTCGAAGTCAACAAATAGTCCAAGCAATGAAGTCCTTCTTTCGATAAATAAAAAAAAATATAGAAAAGTTCTGAAATTTGGCAGAGATGTTTATCTACCCCTACTTGATTGTGTAAAAAATTCTGAACAATTTATTGTGAATGAGAAACCGCAGCTATCTTGAAAAAAGTGTAGATTTTTTAGATCTTTCGCAAATATTTTGTAATCGGTCTTTTGTCTTAAAAAAGGGTTAAATAAGAAATTCAAGATTGTCAAATTTCCTATAAAAAACGTGTTCTTTATTTTTGTCCTGAATGTCATAAGTTTTTGAGTAACTCATTACCAAGCATCGTGCAACGCGACTAATATATCTAATAACGTTCCTTTACGCCCGTATTAATGTGTTTGAGAAACAGTAAAATATTTTTGACCGCCTCTACTATAGACTTTGGGTAATGGGAAGACAGGCATATATGTTGATGGAAATATTTAAATCACCTTCGCTTCGCCAATGATGTATAAGCTCAGATGCCGATGAATTAGAGACTATGAGAATTGGATTATATCATATCGCACAACAGAAATTGAACTCGAAATGAACTTGAGCAAGACGTTAAACAGTTTACCTTCGAAGATGTTAGTCTGGAGACTGTCGACGAATACTTTCACCGAGGTCATCAAATATAATTAGAAAAATATAATCAGACTGCTGAAATGTCAAGACGGATTAGGCTAAACCGGAGTGTTTTCGGTAAACTAAGAACTAGTGTAAGGAACCCTAACATCCCAAATTGTCTAAAAAGAAAGGGTTTTGACATTTGCATATTACTAGTATTAACTTCTAGGCTAGAAACCATCGCAGCACTATTTCATCCAGAAAAGTGCCAAAATATTAAGGGTAACCCAATGGCAGGTGGAGAGAGCAATGAGACGGTGTTAGTATCAGAGACAAAATAAGGAACGTCTATTCGTCAACGAACAAAAGTGACAGATATAGTACACCGGATTACTAGCTTGAAATGGAGTTGAACGGGACGAAAACAAATAGTAAAAAAATGTTGAACATGCTAAAAAAAAGCAGTTCAATAGCCCACGGTATTATCTTGGCAATGGGACCGCGCTAGTTCTTTGCCCCTTTGCAAATCAGTCTTGTGTTTTTGTACAGAAAATATGGGCCTAAAACTTTGGTACATTTTCTTTCCACTTTGGGCGTATGCTCGTCAGCTCAACCAAAAATTCTGGTTGGATCATTTTGTGAATTGGTTTTTGACAACGCCGATTTTAACGTATCTATTATTGATGGTTTAAACAAATTTCGTAGTATGAGAGGCGTTAAATGTATAACCCCCACAGCCTTTGTTATTACTGGCCAGGATACAGTAAAATTATCTAAATTTCCATCAGCAAATAACCATGGAGAACGTGGCCTCATTTTGCTACATACCTTTAAAAATGTTGGAGGAAATTATTTAAAAAGCATTAAGAGTAAACATTTGAATATTATTAACCATTAACTAAGTTTACTCACCATAGGCATGTGCGAATGCAGAAAAACCGATATTATTTGTACAAGGGTTTGCAATAATTGCCATAGAGACTGCATAAATGGGTTAAATACATTTGACAATGACGTATTAATACGCGCGTATAAACGCGTTATTAGAGCTATTAATCGCGCTGCACGATGTTCGGCAATCAATTAATAAAAAACTATGGCATTTAAGACAAGAAGGAGTCAGACATCTTTTATAGGATATTTAACGGTCTTTAATTTTTGATTAATAGTAGATTATGTTATTAGGAATAAAAGTGATACTTTATGTGGCGAAGCAGAAGTTTATTTAGCAGAACGTTAGTGAGGCAAATAATTCAGCTAAGCCACATAAAATCACTTTTACTCCGAATAACATATACTATTTTATCCGCATACGTATTCAGATAAATTTCATTAATATAAATTTAAAAAAAGGATGCATCGGCCGGGAACCGAACCCGGGCCACCCGCGTGACAGGCGAGCACTCTAACCCTGCGCCAACCTCGGTTGTTTAAATAACGCGTTACTGATGATATGTGAACATACTGAATCACCCTAGCTAATAGCACACGGCCACAGCAGCTGTCACACCATGACCCACGGCGACAGATACTCCGCTCCGCTGCTTAAAGGATTTAATTAAATTAAAACTTTTTCGTACTCTTTTTGAAAATAAAAACCGGCCTACGATCTAAGTCTAAAAATTAGCAAAATTTTAAGCCATCATACAATTTAATCGGTCCAGTATCTTCGGAGGAGATAGCGAACAAACATAGAAAGAAAGAAAGAGAGCAACGAATTTACGTGATTAGGCACATAAAGTACGCAAAAGTTGCTATTTTTTCTGCTTAATCAGATAAAGTGACACTTTTACCTTGTCGATAAAGACACATAAGTTGTCACTTTTGTGACGTTTGCGGATAAACATTCTTTATACAGTGCTTACCAAATGTATGGAACCGGCCTTGTTATTTCAAAACTATTCAAGCTAAACCGATTATAGCTATTTATGCAACAAGTGCTAAACGTCGACGTCTATGACCTTAATTTTACTGTTATTAATCCATAAATATTGATTTAACAAAGGTTTGCATCTACGACACTTCTAATTTTTGTCATAATAAACAGTAGCCCACGCCGCGCGGGCGATTGTTTGCGAGGCCAGTACTGTCAAGGTCAGTTACGAAATGTAATTATTAATACTCCACATGTGACTGTATTCATTACATAACGCTTTAATTATTTGAAAAACTCTTTACCTGTAACTCAAGAAGCAACTAGAATAACTTTACAACTTCACTTCCAGTTCGAAATTGTAGTTTTGTAACATCACTTCACTTTTAGCACATGGGCTAAAAGTAAACAGCTGATTTCTTTAACCACGGTAAACTATAAAACGTCACTTTTAGTGAAACAAGCTAGCGCTAAAAGTTCTACTTTTAGTGGTGGTCGTAGATAAAATTTAATATGCATGCTGTTTACAAAACCTTTGATTATTTCCACAGTTTTGTATTTTTTTTAATGACAAGGTTGGGAGCTGCACAGCCAACTTGATTTTCTTTAAATAGGATTTGGGTGAAATCGCATACCGTTTGAAAGGTATTTTCAAGTAAAATTCAGCGACATACTGCTTGCTATAGTTATCTCTAAAGATAACTTCGCTATTGTAAATTAAAGATTGGGAGTAGGTATTAACTGGTAAAACTGAAGATCCTGTTAGCATGGGGAACAATGAATTGTTTTTTGGTGTTTAATGTAACATCAGATTGTTGAAACCGTGTTTTAAGTTTATGAAGTTCATCTAGTACAAGAATCATTTATAAGCAAATTTATAAACAAATCATGTACTTCTGCATGACTGCGTCTTCTATCACCGTATCCTATCATCATCAAGACTTCTATACGTTCTTTTTCTGTAAGATGCTCCATAATTTAGCACTTCGGGCACAGTTTTAAGCTTTTGGCGTTCGTTAAACAACAAACTAACCATTGTTTTCAGCGCTCACTAAATCTTCAGCTAACCAGTTAATATCTACTCCCAATCTTTAATTTACAATAGAGAAGTTATCTTTAGAGATAACTATGGCAAGCGGCATGTCGCTGAATTCTACTTGAAAATACCTTTCAAACGGTATGCGATTTGACCCTCCTTCCTATTTAAAAAAATCAAGTTGGCTGTGCAGCTCCCGACCTTGTCAATTAAAAAAATAACAAAACTGTTGAAATAATAGAAGGCTTTATAAACAGCATGCATATGAAATTTTATCGATTTAGCTTAAATAGTTTTGAAATAACAAGGCCTGTTCCATACATTTGGTACGCACTGTATATTGGTAGAAGACCGTTTACAAGATATTTGCGAAAAGTCTAGTAAGTCTCCACTGTTTTCAAGATGGTTGCGGTTCCTTATCCTCAATTGTTCACTACTTTTTACACATTCAACAGTAGACTTTAGTAAACATTTTTGAAAAATTTCAAAACTTTCCCATTTTTTTCTTATTTTCCCTTCGTTGACTTGGCAAAAACGCTAATATTAACAATATGTTGTACCCATTTATTACTTCGTTCAATTAAAAGTTTTAGAGTCTGTAGGTGTTTGTCGGTGCTGTATCCTTTTCGAAATCCAGCCTGTCCAATGGGTTTCTCTGTTAGTCTACTTGTAACGATGCTAATCCGCAGTTTGTACATATGAGGCAAGAGGCTAATAGAACGACAATTCTTTAGATCGCTCTCGTCGCCTTTCTTGTAGAATAAAATCACCTCTGCATTACACCATTCGTCTGGTACATTACCTTCGAACAAACATCCTAGATTTCCTATTCTGCTGAAGGGTTCGTTACCACCATTTTTAATATATTCAGTTAGGATTTTGTCTTCACCGGGTCCTTTTTGGTTTTTAATTTGGCTTAGTGCATTTATTACTTCTTGCCGATATATGTCTGGGATATCCTCAGAACCCTTATTCATTATTGTTTTTTCTATAGACGTTTTTACAGAATTTTGTGTTATGTTACATAGATGTCATATAAAGTTTTGTAGAAGTCCTTTATTGTTGTCATTATTTCTTGTTGGTTTGTGGTTTCTCTTCTATTTTTCGATGTTTATGTCCATTTTAATTAATATTTGTGTTTTCTCATTTAGTTTTAAATAAGCAGTGCTATCAAGGCGGTCTATATTGTTCCAGGTCGTGATATTGGGCCTCTAAAGTGAATGGAAATGGAATGGCCTACCACAATTTGGTAACATGGCTTCGCCAAGCTTTAACAAAAAATTACTAGTTTTGGTTAATAAATGGAGAATTTGCCAGTACACTGCTTATGTCATTTTGTTACATGCCAGTTGAATAAAAAAAAAATCATTCGTATTTACATCGTAGTGCTAGCACTAAAAACAGATCCTATTGGGTATAGGTACCTAATTCTCCAGTGCAAGTAAATCGCTACTAATTTTGACTTCATCTGAAACAGTAATTTCTTCAAAATAACTTGCTTGAAAACTAGTGGCATTGCTGCCGGAACAAGTCTCTTCAGCTTATCAACCTTTATATCGGCTTTTAAAGAGTGTTTTTCACAAACTAGACTAATATTTTCCAATCGGCCAGTAAACCCAATTCAAAACCTGTTACCATTTTAGTGTGATTATTTCGTTCGATTGAAGTTTGAACACGTTAATATATGGAGCAACTGATAAAGCTCAGTTAATTTGACATGCAGCTTAGTAGGCAACACTTCAAATGCATTTATGCAACTGAGTGAACTGCCTTGCCAAAATAGTTTTTAACGAATGTTTTTAAAACTTAGTATGCCCTGGAATGGCTTAGCAAAAAAATTTATCCGATTGTCCGTTTGCTCTTAGTTTTCTTCTTTCACCTATCGGCTTTTTAGTATCTTCCCTAATTTTTCCTTGTTGTGGTAGGTACCTTGTTTTAGTTCTTTGTTTGCATTATGGATTGTATGGGTATTGGTTTATTTATCTCTTCCAAAGTGTCATCTGGTTTTGCTTGACAACTTACGAGTTTAATAAGTATTTCTTCCTAATATTCAGATGTTTTTGAGTTTAGGATATTTATATTCAGAATTTTCTTCTTCCTACTATTGACAAGTTTTAGTCTTTCAATTTTTACACGTATCACTACTTTTGCTGGACTTCTTCACATCCACTTGCGTTGTGGCTTCTTTTCAAAGTAGGTATTCATTAAAAAGAAGTTGTGTTGTAACATATCGACGTTAAGCGTTAATTAATACTCTGGGAAACACATTTTATTAACGTTATTTTAACGTACCAAAAAGGGTAGAATTTACTAATTTTTGTAAACGTCGTATCAATGTTTTACATTAACTGCTGGTCTACAGTACACTTAATATCAACGACATTTAAGCGTAATATAAATACGTTCACTAAACGTCGTAGCCAACACGTCTAATGATCGACATAATTTCGTACACAGTAAAAACATTACTAAAAATCAACGTTTAATTTAGGTTGGGAAAATAACGTTATCTGTTTGACTAAAATTTTACGTTTAATTTTCAACAAATAACGTCTATTCAACTATCACCAAGTCTTCTCGACGTAATATAAACGTACGTGTGCCTACTGGGATAGCAGCTATAAGTTCGTCACTTGTGACGAATGATTTTGGGTCGGATTTAACTGGTGGCGAAAGTTATATTTAGTGTTTTGCCGGCTCATAATTATCGGCCTAAGTTGACTAACTCGTCGGGAAGGGTTACGGTTCTAGCTAAACTGCAAAAAAAACTATGGGAGGAGGCGCCAGGTCCTCGACGTCAACAAATCCTTGGGTCGGACCTCCCCAAGGTAAGGAATAAACCCAGCAAACCAAATAATAGCAAAATCAATAACTAGTGACAATATTTATTTAAACAACTGGTTCTATAGTGGACACATGAGTTAAAATAGCCTAGTAATTCGACATAAATAAGCTATAATAAATACAAGCACAAACAATCCAATTTACTAGCCTAGACACATTACAAAAAATAGGCGCTGCATAAGCAAATATAAAAGAGGCGAGCTGCTTAATACAAATAATTTTACTACAATATAGGCATGAATAGAATAATGAAAAGGTAAAGTTAGTTTTGAGCAACAGCAATCAAGCTGATATCCAAATTTTGAGATTACCCACTAAGGGATGAAATCAATTAATGAGAAACTCCGTGAAACCCCGATCGCGTCGGAATAATTCCAGCGAGCAAATAACTATAAATACGCAGGTACAAATTAGCACGCACCCTGTGAAGCAAGGTACCACACTACAGAGCGATTCAAGCGATAAGGTAACCTTATCCCCGGTTGTTAGCTTTATCTGATATTATGACGGTACGCACAATTTAGAAGGAGCAAAAAATCCTTAGATTGCATGGGCATACAGGGTCGAAAAGATCTCTATGATAAACTCATTAGGTTTGTTATAGCAGTTCAAGTAAAGGCTTAAATACGCTCCTCACAGTAATAACTAATAATTTCGGATTTCAAACTACTTTTCGATTACTTAGATTTTGGTCGTTAAGTAACCACGAACGGCTCAATAACCAAGTTTGTGGATACGCGATAACGTTAACATATAACCTCAACAGCTGAGTTTGTGTACACGGGCCCAACAATATGCCGCAACAGATCCCGTCGATAAGCGCAGCCAATCCGTAACTTAGGTGAGTTCAAACGCCCTAGGAAGGTTTAATGGAGTAACCGCGAGTTATAATGCATTACAGGGTAGCAAACCCCCAAGCAACGTTCGACACATTTGACGGGGTCGTAGCGAAGCACATCGCACTGCCAGGGTAAGTAAATTAAACGTAACTACCAACACCGCAAACAGGGCCTCTAAACTATCATGCTATTAAAGAGCTAGCGCTAAAAATGCAGCTACCAATGACTTTATATTAAGATACACAAGACGAGACGTTTCGCATGAAATGCCCTATTATCATTTATACAACTAATTGCTAAAACATTTACACACCTCAATAACCAATTCGCATCATCCTCGTAGGCCTGGATGGCACGTGCCGAGCTAGAAGCTGCAGGCGCTTCCGTGGCACACCTGGGGAAGCGACATCAGGACACGAGGAGAGGAAATCGCCAGCTCCCGTCTGCTGGACGACTATCGCAGGGGCCTTGCCTTGAAGCCAGGGGACAAGCGAAAAAACTGCAGGTTAGCTTTGCGGAGCATTACGCAGTGGGACACCCAACTTGCTTGCACGAATTTTCAATGGAAAAGGAACTAGAGAAACCAGCCACAAACCCACCAGTTCAGGTTATCAAAATCTTTCCAAAAATTTTGGCAAGACGACCCACAAAAAATCGTTGAAAAATGGAGTGTTCTGAAATGATAACATCACTGTAGTTTCAGGTTAGAAATTTATTATCACCAGAAGAAAATAAGGTTGCCTACCCAGTCAGGTAGAAATGTATTGTATATTTGGGGGAAATAAATGCGAATAGTAGAATTTAGTTAATTATTGAAAGTACTGCCTGAGCAACCACCAATTAATAGTAACAAAATGCTTAAAAATAAGATACAATTGATTAATTTTCACTAATGCATGCGAAACTACAAATGATCCGTAACACACTTCATGCGTTTCTTTTCCCTATACCAAAAGTACCCATACACCATTCTTTTGGGCTTTCCTTTGTTTCGATTTTTGAATTCCAATCTTTTGTTATGATTGTAAAATGTGTTTTTTTTTCTTCCGGTGCTTTACTTAAATCTTCATAAAGGTCTTGTAATTCTTCTTTAGTTGATGTCGCTATAGGTGCATAAGCTTGTTAGTCTTTTAATCTATATTTGTTCAGTATATGTATTATTATATAAATTACTCGGCTGAAATACTATGAATACTTATTAGCTTCCAAGAAAAATGGAAAGTGGAAAAATGGAAAAAATGGAAGGACCGTGTTCAGATAATAACAAATGACCGAATACCTAACCAAGCCATGAAGTACCAACCAAGAGGAAAAAGAAATGTAGGCAGACCGAGGAAAAGATGGTGAAGCCAGAACAGGCGAATCACCTAATCCTGGATAGGAAGAAAAAGAAGAAAAAGACTTATTACCTACATTATTTTTTATACGCTTATTAATAAGAAAGCCAGTTCCACCATCAGACACTTCTTTTCGTTACCTTTAAAATACAGTGTATGTTCACTTTTTACTTCAACGATTCCTCTCCGCGTCTTCTGACTTCTGCACTGCCTATTAAATCCTATTTAATTCTGGTTAATTCTTCTTCCAACTGTATAAGTCTTTCTTCTGTGGACAATGATCGAACGTTAGAAATGTGCAAGACAGTCTTCTTCTTGTGTTTGTTCGGTTTTTTCGAATTGCCTCCTCCATCCCCAGAATCTGTTGGAGAGACTGGTCTTAGGCCAGTGTGCCCTTACTCACCCGGGGGAATATTTTTACATTTCGAATAATACTTCATATTTATGGTTTTCCTTCATAGGAATGGCATGTAGGAGGTAGTCCATCTAATTGGGACTGTGTGGTGCCACCGTTGACCATCATCTTCAGGTTTATCCGCTGCCAACCATTCATTACCACCCTTCTTTCATTGAAATGAACATGTTGAGCAGTATTTAGACCTCGTACATGCCCTCATTCTCAGATTGCTCTACGTAACAGGGTTCACCTGTAAGTGGGGGGGGGGGGGAGGTGTTGAGATGCAGAAGCTGGAGAACATATCTTGAGCATGTCTTTATTATTATGTTTGACAAACCTTTAAACCCTATGTAGGTCAATACTTGACAGCACTGGTTAGTTCAAGACTAGTTCATGGGAAATTATTATATTAATTAATTTTGAATATACTATTACATTTCAAGATGTATAAATCTACTTTTATTGGCACCATGCATTATACAGAGTGATTAAAAAGTACATCTACCGGCCTTTCAAATTATTTTACATGTAAATTTTTAAGTGCCCCTATATTTTTAATTAGCTAGAGCTGTTAATACTTAAGACAGCTCTGGCTAATTCGACGATAATAAAGAATAGCCCCATATAAATTTACATGCAAAAAAATCAAAACCAACTAGATGTATCTCTTTTTAATCAATCTGTATGTAGGATTTAACGAATACAAAATAATAATAATATTTTGATATTGTTTATAAACTTAGATATTTATTTAAAATGATTTTAAATACTTTTATTTTAATTTAACAAATTTATTTATTCCAATTTAATCATGTTCAAAATTACCTACTTTGATTGTCAGAGAGAGAGAGAATTTATTTGACAAGAACTGTTCACTTTCATGGTTTATTTACTTCCTTTTACGAAGACAATTCTCTGTATTTTTTCAGGAAATGGTTCTTTAATGCTAAGAACATCTGTGTCCTTGTTGATGATTTGAAATCTACATTGTTCTCAGAGTACTTTTGAAAGGCAGAGTGAACGTATATCTGTGCTCAATCCTCTTACAGTTCTCAAAAATGACTCGTCTTTTCAGTACAACTCGCGGTACATGAAATACGGTGTCCGAATCAATTAATTAGAGATACATCCTGGACCTGGTGCAAAAACGGCAGAAAATCCGCGAGAAAATTCCCGAATAGTTTTTGCAACTCATTCATACATAAGCGAAGCAAGATATCCAGTAACAAGATCAATAACTTACAATTAAGTGATCGTTATTTCTAATTGCTCTGGCTGTATCAATTTAAAGCGAGCGTCTTCTTTTTATTAACAGTCTGATCCGATTTTCGACTCTTAACAAGCAATTTGCAAACCTCGTTAACTTTTGCTTTGTGTGCACCGTCCCTTTTCAGATTGCAGAAGGGCCGCTCGCGGCGTCCTCTTCGCGCACGCCGCAAAATTCCAGCGCTGCCGCGATCGGCATTTACAGAATTCGAAAATCGAAGCCGTTACAAATAATGAAGCCAACTTTACCGACTCAATAACAAGTACAAATACTCACTTTATTTCTGACAGAAATGGCCTTTATATAATAATTATGTTCATATGCTGCCCGATCTGTCGTGCCCCTGCGCCGTACGTGATGAATGATAACACGGAACATTATTCGTGATGGCATTTTATGATTATATTGATTTTGCCATGACATTGCTGTTTGCCGTACGGGTTTACCTCTTAATTACATCTCTCGTTTTCCAGCTAATATTGTTCGTTATTGCCCTCTAATGTTTCAATATAACTTAGATTCTTAACGTTTTTAATTTTATAATTATAATTTATACATTGATAAACATGTTTTTCTAAATGCAATGGGAAAATAACTGAATATTTATGTACAATGATTATGATATTCACAATCATGTAAATTAATACAAGCACTATACTTTCCCAAATACCACGGTATGTATTCTTACATGATGTTTTGATTCATATTTATATTATCTATCACCTCGTATAAATTACGTGTAAAATTACACGCTTTGTGAAGATCTACATACTAATTTTCTACGTTTTTAAAATTAACATGTGATTTTACTTGCTACTCTTATTGCATAAATCCAACAAGTATTTTATTGTTATTTGTAATTATATTAATATTTAAAAAATAAAATAGGACGTTATGTACTAACTCAGTTTGATTAATGAGCACTGTTTTTATTGTAGAAAAATTATGCATACTATACATACTATATTATGGTTGTACAAGCAACAGCTGAGTTCAAACAGGTATAACTGTAAATTGAAAGTTTTTTAAGTAAATTAAATTAAATAAGATCTATACAGAAGCTTAATGCATAAACTGAAAATATTAAAACAGTCACGTTAAGATTACACACAAGTTTAGTGAATTTTATTATAATAAGAAGTCTGGTACCTATGATAAAAAAACCTATATTAAAGTAACTAAATAAGGTAAGGTTCAGGATTAGCAGCTTCATAAATAAGACATTAAAAAGGGTTAGTACAAAGTGCATGCAGTCAGTGCAAATAAAGAGACTGAAGTTTGTGTTACTTAGAGGCACATGAGGTTGATCGGCAGCTGAATTAAATTGCCAATTATTGTAAAAAATATGTTCTCTGGTGGATAAGGATAGAACTGACGATTAATCGTACACAATTTTGGTGAAATTGTTGCAGTACTAACGATGAAGTTCTTCAAAACAGCCAGAGAAGGTTTTTCCATTAGTTCTTCTGTGAGACAGATGCGATGTAGATCCAGTATTCTGTAAAAATGCATCCCATTTGTTTATAACCATGGAAACGATGTTGATTTTGTGCTATGTTTAGTTACTGTAGACTTTTGCAGGGTCGAGGTGTGTTCAAAATCTCTTTTGTTCAGAAATAAATGTGATCATTAAGCATAAACGTTTAATTGTATTTAAACTACTCGAACTAGATTGAGAATAATAATGGCGAGGAAATTTATATAAATGTTTTCCTGTCGAAACAAAAGCATTCTCGCAACGAGATGAGGGCCTACGACAAGCTGTTCAACCACTGCTTGTTATGTTATTTTGCGTTTCTAGAGCAATTGTTTTGAACCCATTTAGTTTCCGATAATTTTGGACAGAGTCCGGCTCTGTTCATTTGTGTACACAAAATTGTGGGCATGCTTCAGCTTGTAGCTGAATAGCATCTGCCAGACGGTTGACGTTGTATTAGGGATTTTCTTTTCTCCCCGCGCGCGCTGCATTTCTTGCAGCAGTCGGGGTTTACAATTAAAATTAGCTTGTGGCTCCCGATTTCCGAGTTATCGCTTAGCTAGCTCGGCCATTTAAGATTTAGGTCGGGGTACTTGCTTGAGTGAGTCGTGCTGTATCGGGCTGGAGATGGTTAGTTACGTAATGTAGAAGACCCAATATCGGTAATTTACGTCCTTAACTACAGCAAAGCCGGATATATTCAAGGTTCCCCAGATAATAGTACAATACTGAGTGTACTCTCGGGTCAACATTGCCGTTTAGTTGGACTATTTTCTGTTTCACGTATAGTGAATTGTTCGGCTAATCCATTTCTTTTCGCACACGCCAATCCGAAACCAATTGTCGTCTTCTATGGCTATTTCATCGCAGCAGCTGTTAAGTTGGACCCCCTCTCCATGTGCGAACGCTTCCAGCATTATTCTCACGTTCTGTCCGTTTTTTATGCGGGATTGCAACGATGGGCTCCGAGAGAAAATGCTTCTAGCTATCCATCAAGTTCTATGAACTGCTCAAGGTAACTGAAATTGCATTGTATGTTGTATTGAGTGTTCGCGGAAGTGTATTTACAAGTATTTTGGTCATACTAAACGCTGGGCTATTAGCGTTGAATTGCTGCTGAATTGTTTGAGTTGTGCCTTCCACGCTTAGCTATAGAAATCCGTTGGTTGCTTTACGGCCACTTTTCATTAAATCATTAGCCCTTAAGACAATTGTTTGTGTACCAATTAATTCGACGTTAGATGGGGAAACTTGTAAAGCTGGCTTGCATTATATCTGCGTCTCCGAGGTACCGATGGTTTCTACATATGCTCATTTGATATTTAAAATATTAAATAGATGTTTTGTCGTATACTGTCTACAGTGCAATAGTGATCCCAACGCTCATCTACGGATGTGATGCTTAGACACCTTGATCCAAACACTTAAATCCTTTGAACGACTACAACAACAACAGCCTTGGCAAATTATTAGGATACGTTGGCATCATATATCCAACGAAGAGGTCATAAGATGAGCAAACTGCTGCGAAATTCAGATATATTGGTCAGTAGACCCCATCTCCGATGGACTGGCTACCTCATTCGTAGATAACAATCGCTTAGAGAAAAACATAACATATGGAAAACTTTTCCAAGGAGCCAGGAATATAGGAGGCCAAAAACTGCACTATAAGGATACCCGCTATGAGACACTAAAAAGCGTCAACATCAACCATGAATGGGAACAACTGACAGCACATAGAGCATCCTGGAGGCGGATAGTTACTTAATACAATGATCCCAGAGAACGCCAGAGAACAGCCCCGCCGCCAGGTCGTTGTGAGTATTCAGAATTGGTCTAGTTACGTTCAGAATTAGACTATACAGCTATCGTAGAGTACATATACGCTGACCTTGGATATCTCTCGGAGTCGAGTGTTTGGTTATTATTATTACTGCATTTTTCTTAGTTTCTGTCACATACAGCTGCCCAAAAAATAGATTTTTCCTCACTCAGATTCTGGCAGAAGGCAATCGAAAATCCAAGTAAAAAATTCGTGGGGCCACGACAATTATATTTTATGCTTTATCTCGCTCATCGTCGAACGAACCTACGTTTCGACCGATCCACTAGCCGGGATTATTTGATGCAGGGCTAAACATCTATGTGTTGGCCAGATCCAGCCATTAAAAGTAATGTTATATCAGATTTGGCAGTCCCTTGAGGGAATTATTATTCAAATAAAGTCAAGTAACGAGTAAAATAAATGGTAACATAAATGTACTTCCTTAGAAAAAAATTTGACGCTGTTTAAGTAAATATACCATGTATTGGGCTGTTGCTATCAAATGTGAAATACATTTTTTTCGCAATGTTGCAAGATCTAACGTAAACGCTCTTTTTAATTTTTTCAAAAAGGAAATTGAAATGTTTTGTCTCTAAACAAAATATTTTGGTTGCATGGTAATTAACGAAGAATTTTTGGATGGTATGAGCGTAAATAATGTACTTATTTCTAACTCAAATACATAAAATCTAGCCTCAACTGCAAAATTTAAAGGACATTTGTATTTGAACTGAAAAATTTAAATTGGTATTTAAATTTGTTATCAGCTGGCGAAGGCCTATACAACGTAGCGCACAGATAATGTGCTAGTTTTTCACCACCCTGTATTTCGTTTAAGACACACTTTTGAATAATAGCGCTCGTACCTACTCATAAGGTGTGTAAAAGAAACGGGTCGAGAGTGCTTTGATAAATTTTGCCAGTGCATGTACTACATCATATGTTTCATTTAGCTAAGTGACGAACTACTGTTAACGGCAAAAAATGATTCATCAACGCCTCACAAGAAGTGAATATGTTTAAAATTTATAAACTAGTACTCGTAATCAATAAGAGGTATTGAAGCAACAGTTTGTTATTTGATTTTTAACAAAAAATAGAATACAAGATGAAAGAAAAGATACAAAGACACTTATCACAAATTGGAGATTAAATTTTACCAGCCCAAGTGCTACAAGTTAAGTTCTACGAAACATAAACAAAATATTTGTCAAAGCACTCTTAACCCAGTTTTTGTATACATATGCTATATTTACCATTAATACGATTGAAATTGTCCTCAGTGGATTATCTACCCAGTTAAATAATAATAATAATAATAATAATAATAATAATTATAATAATAATAATAATAATAATAATAAATGCCTTTATTAATATATGTACATGAAAAAAATCAAAATATATGTACAATATTATCGAAGTATAAAATTACATTTTTCGACGACTGACATCGAAAGTAGATTTTTCTCATTGTCATTTGACAACAGAAAGTTGACATTTGCCGCTGAGAGTGCGTTTTCATCTTTTTGCCGCTCGCCGAGCGTTTTGGGTTTCCGCGTGAACAAAATAGGTAGCCACGTCCGAATGTTTCCTTGACAACGCCCGTCATTTGTGGAAATAATCGCGTCACATGTCATATAGACTGCGAGAGTAATGTTAACTTGATTGTCAATTAATTTTTGCGATAAAACGAAATTTGATATTTTCCTTTAATAATATGCTCAGTCGTCGAAAAAATAGTATGTATCTTTCGAGCTAAAAGTGCGCTTGCCGCTTTTGCATGATTGCTGGTTTCGACTTCGTCTCAACCAGCAATATTCATGAGCAAGCGGCAAGAATGCACTTTCAGCTCTTAACATACAATATACTATTCTAGTTTATAATTGCCAGAACTACACTTTAAAATAATTAAGGTGTCACCCACATAACATGAAGCTTAACCACCTAATTCCAGTTGCAAAAATAATTACCAGAAGCTTATAATTGTACCAACACAATTTTCTCTAGTGATAATTCTTAGTGCCAATGGTTGTCCTAAAATTTCGCCGTTTGCATTTCCATGTAAAAAAAAATGAACTGTATACATACCAGGTTCTCAATAAAAACATTCTTACATTATAATGTAATGTAATTGTACTATAATACCTAAATGTGACATAGTGATAGCAGCTACTAAATATTAATGCAATTGCACTGATTTTATTATATATTCTGTAAAAATGTCTAATTTTAATTAAGGAAACTGTATATTTATAAACATGTGGAGTAAGTAAGTATCAGAAATTGAGCAATACTAGATTCAGAGATTTTTTGAAGAATTTTTGGAAGGTTACTACTGTTATTGGAATAGACAAGTATTTCATATACGATCGTTTTTACAATTCTGAAAATCCACACGAGCATTCAACAACACTTTGCTGTTGATGTAAGAAATGCTAATTGTTAAAAATAAATTTTCCTAAGCGGATTTTTAGAAATGGATATAACGGTCCTCACTTTTGCAATTTTAAAATTTTTAAGCTGTATTTTTTAGTTTTTTAAGCCATTATTATTTTGATGCCATATAGGTATGACGTAGAAGCAAAATATTTTTGTAATTTTTGTCTCAGACTATAAAGTACAAACAATAGATTAAGAAATATAATATAACAGCACTGGTATGATTAACCGTCTGCAAATGTACTATTCGACTTTATTACAAAAGAAAAAAAATCTGATTTTCTTATTTCTTACATCAAGTATAGCATGATAGTACTATAAAAATTGGAAAAATAATCAATATATATATTATATCTTTGGCTTTCACCTGAAACCTAAAATATAATTTTTTTAATTTATTAAAATTGAAATTAGACTTTATGTGCCTTTAGTATCGCCTCTACAAGGGACTTACGCCCCGGGCACCAACACGAAGTTTTGAACGATGATAATACGACTTGACCAATAAACATTAAATAAAAAATTACTGAAATTTTTGCTTGTTATTGCTATTCCTTTTCCTCTACAAAATCAAAAATATTTGCGATTCAGATCACTCATTTTAGAATTCTAGACGTTTAAAATGTACAGTTTATCATTTTATACCGGGTGGATAAAAAACGACCTCTGTTTGAGGCCCCATAACTCATGTTATAGTAGAGATGCACGTTTGAGATTTTCAGAGCAAGTAAATGAAGAATGAAGAATAATGTAATAAAACATTTTTTTATTAGAGTCTAACAGGATTTAAATACGTTTTTACATTTGTAGGTATTAAAAGATCGGTTTAAATCTGCAACTTTGCAGATATTTGACAACCAGTGACAGATTATTGACAATGATGATAAAGCTAACCGATCGTAATATGTATTTTCTAGCCTCCTCAGACAAAAACAGATTCCGGCAATTCCAGATTGAAATATTATTGGGACATGACCTAACGGTTAATGTAATAGTCTATTATTAATTGATTTTTGTGGTAATTAATTGACTCTAATCTCAAAGGGTTGGGTTGTTACATCCTGCCAATTTATTATTTTCTACACTGATTATTTACCTAGTCTGATCACTTTGTACAGAATTTTTCAACTGATGGGAAAAACTCAAATGTCAAATTATGGCGACCTAGCCGCATATTTTACGCAGAAGAACAAATCAGAGTTGGCATAATTTTAAAACAATTATATCCGCAATTAAGCAACGATGCGTTATTTAAGTGATATTACATAAGTAAATAAATGCCACTTTAAAACAAAACACTCTAGGGACGCTACCGGAAATAAAACCCGCCACAAGATGTAACAGAAAATTCCCTGTTTTAAATTTTATGATAAACGGTTTTCTGACCTTAAGATTCTGCTCTGCGATGGATATTGGGCCTATACTAGCACCCCAGCAAGTCCTGCGATAAATCGGTCCCTTTATTCTCGGTTGTCCTGCCGTGCAAGTCGCCTGCAACTCGCCAAAGCGATGTCTGTAGCTCGATCCTGCCCTCAGATCAACACAGGTCCTTTGCCCACAGCTAGAGATCCACTGCAATTCACGATGAATGCTCTTACCCTAGGCTGCCAGGTCTTGGACCTCAAACAACTCAGCACCCAAAATATCAGCTTAACTCGATGAACCCATCAACACTTTCACCATCTGCAGAGACGCCAGGAATTAAAGCGCAACCTCTGCAGCCTAACCACGACACTCGACTTATGTGAAAACACCTTTTGTAATTGGATTAATTTGGTATTTATTATCTTTTAAATGGGCTTTTTGTGGCCAAAAAACGCACACGTTTCTTTTCTGTCCTTTTTCAACTGTTTTTGTTAACATTGTTTTTACTTTGTTATTATAAAGTCAAAACCTGCTATGATTACCTTTTCATATTCAAGTCAAGGCTAACGCTATTATTAATATAGTTTTAAATTGAAATTATTTCTAGGCTAATACTATTTTTTATAATTGCAAATTCAAATCATCGCATTTATGGAATATTTTTAAAATACTATTTATTCACAATCACATTGTAATGTGTCAATTTCATGACATGACAACAGCTGGGAACTAGATGATTACTTGCAACTAGCCAGGAAATTATTACATACCCCGAAAAATATTACATACCTGAAGAGTGGGGTGTTTCCATGGTAACAAAACATTGAGTGGGTTGTTTTCATGGTAAGAAAAATATTAGCTACATCAAGATATCTATTATTCAGAATTCAATTGTAGTTATTTTTAAAATTAGATGATTGCGAATAAAATAGTATACATACCACGGTGGAAAGTTTCATCCCTGTCTCAAGATAAAATTAACCTCGACGCTACGTTTCTCGGTAAACTACCTAATCTCTCGACAGTAATGAAACACTTCCCACCTCGGTATGTAATATACTATTGTAACGCTTGAATGATTTTTTAATTCCTATTATAATTGTATTGGCTAATATTTTATTCATGGCAATATATAGACTGGCAACAGTTAGCATCAGTAAAAAAATACTATGCCTTACAAGCTAATAAAGGATGATAAGCTGAATCGCACATCTCCTTTTAATTTTTTTTTAAATTTATAATTCAGCAAAATTCGAATACGGTGTGGGGGCTCGGCGTTTCTACATCTAGTAGGGTGCTACTTGCGATAGTTATAATTAGAAAATCGACAGGCGCTTTATAGCATCCGGGGACAGACTGAGACTGCTTGAGGCTTGACTCTAAGCTGAGGTGGTTCTAATTCAATAGTCTGATGCCTTTGAACCTACCTCCTTCGCCGCTTTCAGCTCGTAGCAGCCTATAAACTGTCGAAAAGCGGAGCCACTTCAATCCGGTCTCAGTGTATTCTTGAAATCAAGCGAACGCTTATCGTACAGTTTATATACATGAAATAAGAATTACTGGTGCTTTTCTTAAGCTTTAAAATGGAAAGAATGTAGAAACATTAGTACAAGCTTCTACCAGAATAAAAAAATTTCTTAAATTACTTTGAAATTTTTCTACTTACACCAAGGCGTTACTGATGCTCTAAGTGAATTACAAAAAAATTAAAAAAACCTGAAAGCAAACCTCTTGGAGAATTAATTAGTACTCTCTTGTGAGAAATTGAATGAAGCATAATAAACACACACATAAAAATTGATTATCAAACCCCTGATTCTCAGTCTCTGTTTTGACAAAGTTAAGTACTTACAGTAATTGTCAGTTAGTAGGAGTAACTAACATGTACTTATTTTGAAATGAACATCTCTATCCTAGGAAAAAATTTGACATAAAATATATTTTTCATCTTGTATATAACCCAAAGGAGGAGGTTTACAGAAAAATTGTTTTGCGAAAATTTTCCAAATTTCCAATTTACTGTTATTATTTTCGAAACGCCCTATTTCCTATTACCAACTGTCTATACTAGAACACGCTGTAACTTAGAAAACAAGCAAGCAACGATTTCTAGAATTATTTTTTAAAATGGAACACCCTGTATTTTTTGGAAACTTAGAAAGGCTGTTAAAATGGTGAATACTACAAATTTACGTGAAGGCAAAAAAGAAACAGTACTATAGAGTGAGAGTGTTTTCAAAACCGAACATAGGAAAAAATTAAGAATTGGGTTTCTAAGTGACAATTGTGGTTACCTAGAGACCCGTGTGGGTGTCTATGGTTACATATGTTCGATTTAAAAAAAAACTCAATATTTTTGCAATTTGTGTGTCGGGTTTGATATGTTCGGCGTGAAAGAACTCGCACTGTATTACAAATAAAGTCGCATTGCACAGCCTACTTTTGATCACATCTTTAGTTAGGTATAGGTACTCGTACAATCTTGTTTATCATTTAAATGAAAACATAAAAATGACGCTATACTAAAAATTTTGTATACTTTCTAACTATCAAAAAAGGGTGTTCTATTAAAAAACTAATTATAGAGCGCGTTGCTCTCTTGTTTTCTAGATTACAGCGTAACAACTCTATTGTAGACAGTTTAATAGAATGCAGAAAACTATTTAAAATTAGTTTTCAATTTTTCAAATTGTTTCATATGACGAAATTAATGAGTGTCTAATAACCTAATGAAAACCCACCCATACTCTACAGGCGACTTTAATAGTTGTGATTAGTCGAATAATGCTTTTTCAAAAGCTTTTAGTTTAAAAAAGCAGGTTATAACGTTTTTCTAAAATAGTTTGAGAAACAAATAAGCTTGAATAAATGTAATCAAAGCAGCCTGTTCTTATTCATTTTGGTACTAACGTGATGTTAATGTCATACTTTTGAAAAATACTAGAAAATGAATTTTAACAATGCTGAGATTAAAACCATATCAGACTTCTTAGCTTTGGTAAAACCCATGTTGTGGTATTTTTCAAAAATAAAAACTTTTCCCTGCTTTCTTTCTACTACTAAAAGTTTAGGTATGTCATTATTGGACCAATAATATTATTTTGCCTTCCTCTTTTACCAGTTAAAAAGCTAAACTGTATGCACAACTATTAAGGTCACCATGTATTATAGGTACATAAAGCATGTTTAATTTTAAGTACGGAAAGTTCTATATGTTGCTAGAAAAACTAAAAGGATAATTATCTTAATACTTCCAGCAGATTACTTTATTATTTTGATAGGTGTTTTCGATGCCGCATTTGAATATCCGAGTAACTTAACAGATATTCAGCGCAGTAAAATTTATAAGTTAACCACGTTTATTACCACAAGTACACCTATATTTTGTTGTAAGATTCTTATACCCTGAAATGTATTGAACAGTTCGTTCAAGCAGTTAAAAACCGCATGGCTTACAATAGCTGATATGTAAAAAATAAATGTGGAAATTGTTTGCGTCAAGTTAAATTTTCATGGTGAATGAGTTTCATTAAAAGACAAGTTTAATTTGTCACTAGCGTAGTAAATTAGCGTCTAACTAATTATATTTTCTCATTTTTATTGGTCGAATAACTACATATTCTATTCAATGAGTGTGAACCCATTAGTGTAGAATTTTTATTCCAGCAAAAGCATTAACAGTTAATATTTAAGCGCTCTATGCATATAATTAAAATTGAAAGCCTTGATCTTTCACCGGAAATTTCAGAGACCGTTCAAAATCCTTCCTTTGAGCAAACATAATTTCTCACACTCTTTTGGCTTAGAGAACTTTGAAGAATCCGGAAATGAATAAAAAAGACTGGGGTAATCTGACCAGATATGATTACCTACATAAAAATTTAGAAATGCCAGACCTTCTCCACCAAATGTTTCGAAATAGGGCAAAACTTAGCCAAATCTAATTTTAGAAACGGTTCATCTGATAAGCAAATAAATAATTTGATTTAATTAGTGTATAAAGGGTGCAGCTATACATTTTTGGATTTTATTGTCAAATGTGGAATAATTACTACACTTACAGTGTTTATCTACTTGTTCGAAACGTATTATTTTGAAAATCTTTATATCCATCCATATGCTTCGGTGGAGTAGCAATTTCTAGAAAAAGTTTGAAAAACCGAAACTTTAAAATAAAAACATTCACATTTACGATGGAATAACTTAGAACTACACTTACAGAATTTTAATTGAGTCTAGAAGTATTTCAATGTCTGTTACCTGTTACCTATTTCACTTCAAAGGAATTAATTAATCGGCGCTCTAAAAATATGAAGGATTTCAAGAAAATGTTTACAAGTGTGCAAGGAATGTTTTAAATTGTGCACCAAATGCAATAAAATATGCAAAAGTTAACACAATATGCAATTTATGCCATAATCAGGTGTTGCCAATTAGCATTGGAGGAAATTACAAATTTACTCTCGTACCTAGATGTTAATGGTTTATTTTTAATTACCTAAATTTCATTTACATTAAATCTGTTCTATGTTAATAAGTGTAACAAGACAGATCAATTTAAAAATTGTGTTAATTCGTGAATGTGTCAATGGTAGTTGTGCACATACTTTTGTGCGAAGGTTGAAAAATATGTTATAAACTGCTATAGGCGTAAAAGTAGTCAACCAAATAAAACTTCATAAGGATGTAGGTTTAACATTGGTCCTAAGCGAGTTATAGTACTGAGAATCATAATTTAGATTTCGTCCTAAAAAGTCATGATAGAAATACTCCCCCCGTTGCAGGAACTACCCTTTCTGAATGGTATAATTACATCACTTAAGTCAATAAAAATTCAAGTGTATAGGTACTCCAAAGTCTATCAAGTTCACTAATTTTTTCCGTTACTCTTCTCACTACAGTAGCTTCATGACAACTTTCTGGCAATTTATAGAAGCTTCATTCTGTTTTTTCTTATTTTTACGTCTGGAAGTTTGTAATACTATTTTTACACATTGTATATACTGAAACAGCTCTAATTTCTAGTTTCATCGTATCAAAAGTTACTAAGTAAATTTGCCATTGAAAATAAGTACTAGTACTTATATGTAAGTTGTGCATTTGATGTTTCACATTTAACATTATCTTCTAGATTATAAAAGAGGAAGTTATTGCTATATTATAACTACATAATTATTAGTAAAAATATATTTAAATATTTAAGATATTTTTGCCGTATATACAGTGTGTCCCCGGATAGGTGAAACGACTCTTGTAAAAGGTAAAAAATCTCGATTTAGAATTTCATTTCTTGGGGTTGAGCCCTGCTTGGTCAAAGGCGAATTTCTAATCTAATTTCAGTTTTGAAAAATCAAGTAGGCCTATGCCTTGGAAATTTTCAAAAAAACTTATTTTTTGTAGAGTAAGGTGTCTTTTATGTGACAAATACGACAAAAACTTATTAAGAAAAGTTGTTTAAAATCAACATTTACCAAATTTAAAAATCCTAGGGCAACTTTGATCTCTCACATTTTCTTTTATGTTTACCTATTTCCCAAATCAAAGAATTTTATTTTTAACAAAGTTTTTTATGATGAAATAAAGTTTTTCCATGGCAGTTTTTGTTAAAAGTAAAATTCTTTGATATCTGACCTAAACATAAAAGAAAATGTGAGAGATCAAAGTTGGCCGATGATTTTGAAATTTGGTATAGGGCCTAGATGTTGATTCTAAACATTTTTTTGCATAACTTTTTGTCGTATTTGCTACTCCACAAAAAATAGTTTTTTTGAAAATTTCTAAGGTAGGTATACTTGATTTTTCAAAACGGAAGTTATATTAGAAATTCGACTTTAACCAAGCAGGGCTGAACCTCAAAAAATTTTAAATTTAAATCGAGAATTTTTTACCTTCTACAAGAGTCGGTTCACCTATCCGGGGACACACAGTTATAAAGTACAGAAAAAAGTTATAATAAAAGACATTGACTTCCCGCTGCAATATTAAATAAAGCCCATAAAATTCAAGTTTTAAAAACATAGGTAATTAATTGAGTGCAGGAATGAAAATTGCCTAGACATTTAAGTTGCCAAGATTATCGGTATGGATATTTAGGCCAATTTTTATATTTACCTATATAATATTTAAGTAACTCTTGTAAACGCCGAGATACATTTAGATTTGTTGTGTAAAATTAGAGAATCCACGTTTAATTTACATTATTTTATTAAAAAAAGTACCAAAACTAATTATTTTTTTAAATACGAGTGGATACATTAACTAAAATAAGTTAAAATTATGTAACCTTTAAAATTAATAAAATAATTAAATTGACGTAATCTGCTGGTGCGTTTCTATTGCAAGTCGTTTTATCCCACGCCTGCAATATTATGGACGTCCCAAAAAAATTACTAGAAGTGCCCGGCTATTTAAAATTCTCCAAGACAATTAACCGCAGCTCAAGCTCAGCTGTTGTCTTAATTAGCAGGCTCATTTATCGAGAAATACCTATAATTAAAAATTTAATAATTGTTGGCGAGGCCGTAATGATTATGTCGGGACTTATACGGTAAAGGCTCTGTCGATCAATTTAAAAATTTCAAAATACTTGAATTGCAGCCTCCAATTAAACCAATTTAGAGCACAAAAAGCGGCTGCGAGGCGAAAATAATGAGGGGAAGAACAAAGACTAATTTGGAATTGTAAATAAGGGCTGCGCAAAAAACAGCAAACATCAATAGCGGGAGATAACTACACCTCCTCAAGTTTGTAATTAAGTTATAATAATTTGAAAGGCCATTTTAATAGCCCATAAAAGAGTACAAGCACTTAAATCTGTAGTTATAATAATAACAAAACACTAAAACACAGCGCGAGCAAAAGAACAGCGGCTGTCAACCAGTTCGTTGCTGCTCTCTGATTTTCCCCACCGAACAGTGTTGCCAGTTGTCACATAATTATCAGCTTTTAACATAATTTTTAGTAAGTTCTGCTTGAAAATTGGGTATTAACATAACTGATAATTTTAATATAATTTTGAAACTTTACTGATGTACAGAATAGGTAGGTACACACAGATGTAGTAAAACAATTTTACTGTAATTTTCAATCGTCATCTTGTGTGCAATAAAAAAGTACTTATTCAATGTAAAAAACCAAATGCATTACTTCTTACCTACTAAATAGAGAAATTACATTGAAAGAAGTGTTGTAAGCAATAATTTTTTCATGGCTGCATTGTTATTGAAGTGTGCAATGCCGTGTTGTATTACTTCAATTGCAAGTTATAATAACAAATACCAAGTGTAGAAGTCATAGATTCAGATTTAGACACTAGGGAAAAAATAGAAACCGCAAAAGAGTGGTCGCAAAAGCTTTAGTTCGCAAAAATTTAGAATTGAATGGAAATTTAATCCTGGTTTTCGAGATTAAAACCTACAAGGACAATGTGTACAAGTATTTGTGACGTTGAATTTACAGCACACAATAATAGTGAAAAATTATGGAAAAGGCCGAAAACATACCTATAATTATTAGGAACTTTTTAGAAAATATTATAGTGGAAGTCTAATTCAGATTGCTACTCCCATTTGGTTGCAAATTCTATTAGGCGAAGTTGGTTTGAAGACGTTTTGCTTTATCTGCATTTAACTGATGTTCTCAAGATGTATCAAATTGAGGGCAATGTATTATTGATAGAAGTAGTATTGCTTATATTATATCTACTATGGTTACGACTTTTACTATTATAAGAAAACCAACCATCAGGTTTGGTGTTTAGCATATTCCTACAGTTATTTGGGTATATTTTGTGGAACCACATTTTGACCAAGTAAGTATCTTACCAGAAATCAATTATGGACAAAGTGGCCATGATGTGCTTGGTCTAGCCTGAAAATATTGTTTACTTGCTGGAGCTGTATCCTATTTTGACCATCTTTAGGCGTTTTAAACCAATTAACAAGCTTTATAATTGCTGACACAGGTAGGTGCTCTAAGCGAAAATAGGGTTCATAAGCAATAGAATTTATATTTGTTTTAAATTACAGAGATGTCGAATGGCTTACTTGCAGTAACATAAAATGATTCAGTGCTAACAGTTCTCAGAAACCGCATTTCATTAAACCCTATATGCTCAGTGCTATAAAATATTCACTAGAAATTACAAAAAATAAATTGAAATACAAACAATCCAACGTTGTACATATGCAGAAACAGCAGGATGAGTAAAAAAGTATGTTAAGATACGTTGGAAATATATACTAAGAATAGAAAAATACATTGTACACAAATAAAAAAATTCTGAGCACTACCTAATAAGTTAAAACTAAAATAAGGAATTAAATCTGCAATGAAACCGATGTCAAATTTAAATATTAGCCAGTGAAGGTGTAGGTATGTACTACAAGAAATTAATGGATTAAATGTTAAATGAGAAGATTAATTCCAGATTTAATTTTTGCTGGGTTTGTAACAGGTAGATAATAAATATCTTTACTTTTAGTTTCGAGTGTGGTGATAATGCAGATCCTGTTTTTTTCTAATGGAAGAAAATATTTAATTCGCCAAAGTGAGGGTTTTAATATTCAGTTAGTATTTACTAGTCAACAGAATTTTTGTAAACATTCTTACTTTATTATCTACCATTTTTAAAATTTTTGACAAACTATTGCTTTGTGTTGATATTTTCAAATTTTAAAATCTTTTTATTATTGCTTTTTATCATTTGTTACAAATGTTGTGTGTTTACATTGTGTTTACAAGCTTATTTTACAAGTGTGTATAACAATCGACAGCCGCTTTGCATGAGTTTTGTGAACAGATAACACACAGTAGGTAGGGTTGGAACGATATGAGTACCTAGATTTTTATAGTCCGCTGGCGTGTTACAAAATTAACAAACGCAGACAATACTTAGATAGGTACCTAGTGGCAATGGCATTTTAAAGAATAATTTCTGTTTAATATATAATTATATTTAGTTATTTATTTTTGCTCTTTATTTGTTGTATGTGGTAGTACACTTATTTTGCTTTCATATTAAATTATATTAATTTGTAATATGGGATTGATTAATGTTTACTTTGATACCCTTTTCCTTGAATAAAAACACAAATATTGAGGAAATTTTATAATTTCGACAACACTGTACCACGATTCTGCAGCAGACCACTGGCAACACTGCTACCGAAGCACCCTCGAGGATTATCCACTTGAGCGAGTGTTTCCCTATTCAAAATAGCGGACCCCGATTGGCGGAGGCGAAATAGGTTCTTCCACAACGGGCGTGGCCTCGAACGCGCCCGCCTGTAATTTGCCGTGCCCGCCCACTTCCACAGGCGCCAAGACAACAAGCTGGCTGGTCAGTTGTACTTTGGTAGCCTTACCAACTGGACGGTCCATGGTTGTACCCCAGAGTGGTCCAAGCAGCTAAAACAATCGCGCCGCGCTTGAGAAACTAAAAATGTGCAGTGCTCCGAAGTGCTAGTACGCCAACGAAGTGGACGCATTGGAATCTTCATGCTCAAGAAACAGACTGACAGTGTACAAAGCATGACTATCCAAAGCGTCGATAGCTTGAGCACAAAGGGCGCGGAAACCATGCAGAGCGAAAAGTTGCAAAACCCCCAGCAGCAGCAGACGGGGAGCAAAACAGGACATATTAGTTTCAGTGTAGCCTCCCTGTTGGCCGACACGAGGCCTGTGAAATCGGCGTCCCCTGTCCTCCAGAGCTCGTCCCTCAGCCCGCAGCACCACTCCTCTGAGGACGAGTACGACTCGAACCAGGAGGACTCCATCGTGGACGTGGAGGACCTGAACACCGACCAGAAATCCGACAGCCTCTCCAAAGACAGCGAGCACTTCCTGCCTTCCCGGCAGGAGTTCCAGAGGGAGGGCATGGTAAACCAGGGGCCCATCCGACCGACGCCCTTTTCGGCGCTCGCGGCGGCCGTCTACCAGGCGGCGCACCCCAACTGGGCGACGCAGGGCCTCGTCGCCCCCTTCGGAGGCCCAGGGCCCATGTTCCAAGGACCCGCGCCCTTCGGGGTGCCCACCATCAACGCAGGTAGGCCCCGTTTGCTTTTGGCGATTCGGCTGTCGCAATTACGAACTGACGGCTCTTAATACCCGAACCGGCTATTAAAAGATTTCTTTCGCTTGATTTATTGGGCTATTTTTCTGGAATAATTACTTGGGGAAGATAAATGCCGCGTTCGGCTGATGAAGGTTGGAGAACCGGCCGTCGTTAGGAATTGGTTAGCACCTTTTTAATATGTGATTGATTGGGGGCGTTTCAGACAAGAAAACCTTTAAGCTTTTGCTAGAACCAAGATAAATAGTTTAGAGAAGGTTACCTTCACGTATACTACTATATATCATTAATCTAGGGTTGCATAAACATATAATTAAAATATAAACAGAAAAAGCAACCACTAACAGCCTCAATCTAATTACACATCTATTACTCATCTAGCCATTGTGTTTCTATTTTCTCTATATGTTTATTTCAACCCATAGATTTAGTAAAAAGTAGCGTAGCAAACATATCATCAGCCGACGCTAAGTAGTAAAAAACAACGTTTTCCTGATGAAGGTTTAAAAACCGGCCGTCGCTTCTCCAAGTATTGTTAGCACCTTTTTAATATGTGGTTGCTTGGAGGCGTTTTGAGTAAAAATAGCTTCAAAATCCTTGCTGGAATTAAGAAAATAACACAAATATGTTAGAATACCTTCATTATGTCAGGCATTGAACGCGTTTGTGGTTTCAAAAGCATAAGAACAAAAAACAACTAAAATTACCTATGTAGGTATACTCATATATTTACTTTGTAATCGAAATAAATCGAAAACATTTTTCGTATAGTTTTGGAAAAACCTCTTAAAACTATATGGGCTGATGGCTGTTACCAATATCGTTTAGAGAAACAAATAAAGTCCAGTTGATTCAATTATTTTCTATATTAACCATCATGCTGTTCCAGAGTGCCAGTAGTTTTCTGCTACAAAATACAAATAGTGTGTAGGTACATTTATACTTTCTTTCTTAGAATCTCTATCAAGCCAATAACCATTCACTAACTCTTGCTTCAATAAAAAAGTATATAAATTGGTTTTGGATGCCATTTTAATGTATTTCGTATGTACTTACTTCACTGGTACTTTGAGGTTTCTAAACCGCCAGATCTTATAAGCATCATTTTGTAATGTTCTATTTTACTGGCACACCATTTTAACTTTCTTATAACAAAAGCTGTCCCTGAATAGACCCATGTGCTACACCACAATTATATTACTATGTTAAAGTCCTCCTTCTTTAAACAATTTAAAATTGAATCTGCTAGGTTTGAAAACCACTTTATAGCAATCCTTGGAATTTGTACATCGATGAATATCAGCAGCACATTTCTCAGGGCACTGCAACTATGTTACATAAAATTCTTTAATGAATGAGCTTGTATGTTACACCACAATTATATAATTTTAAAGACCATCAACATTAGATACATGCCAAAAAATCACAAGCAACGCGTGCGCGTGGTTTTCTTTCTCATGATTCAGGAAAACTGAACTTGCCAAGGTTGTAAATCATACTTCAAGTCAAGTTTCATTATAAGAGCACACTAATTACTTTGAGAACCATTCAAATGAATCTACTATGTTGCTATACAACCGTTGGCGTTTATAAAACATTGAATATATTAGTGTACATTAATTTCTAAGGTTCCCTTTCTGCTGTTACGGCATTCACACATAAAAGTTGCCCAGGAATAGATCCATGTGCTACACCAAATTTATATTTTGTTCATTACCATTTAATCAGCTCAACTATTAAAAGGTGTATGAGATAAAATATAAAAACAAGCAATTTCAATACTGTTGCAAAAACACGCCTAGTAGTTTGTTACTATTTATTTTATTTTATATTTTTATTTTATTTTGCACTTAGCCAACAGCTGTTAGGCCCATTATAGGCGTCACTGTACATTTTATGGGGACTTCCAACCCCACTAACGACTGCCATGATGTTATTATGACAACCGGGACCAACTATTTCCGTAACAGCCGTATCACGAGGCGCCGAGAGAAGCAGCCGTGGAACTATAGATGTTACTACTGCTGCAGTCAATAAACCTATCTCAATACCGTTTAAATGCATATACTTGTTTCAAATACTCATTTAATGAAAACAGTGGTCCGGTTAGAGAACCTTCAGGAACACCAAAGGTACAATATTGATGACGATGACTTAAAATCACCCTGAATTTAATATCAGTTCCTTATTTTAGATTTTTGATACTAAAACTATATGTATTTAGATACTTCCCTTCATTTATATTTTATATGAAAATAATAAAAACTAGGTAATCCATAGCAAAGCCTCTTAATAATTTAAAAACTGAGAGATTAAAATTCCCAAGGGACATTTTCAAGGCATAAAAATTTAAATTTCTAAATTTTGAATTTGTTATTATCACTGCACGGGCGGGCCGTGGCCAGTTTTCTATGTCAAAACTAGGTTAATGCGAATATTTTTTTCGCCGCGTCAGTTTTACGGTCCAGTTTTTTTTATAGATTCGCGTCTGATGCTGTTAATTTATAGATTTCTGCGTTTGAGATTAATTAAACGCGGCAACGCCTGCCCGATGGAAGTAGGCTACATTTAACGGTTTTGTTGAAAAAGCCGATTTCATTTAATGTTACCTCATAACAATTAGTAAAACGTAAGGAATTTTTACTCCCGATGAAAAAAGTGGCCCCGATGCGCTCCCCTGCGGTGCCCCATTTATTTTCCTTGTTTGTGCGTGGCATGTTGACAGGCTCCGTGGTTAACATTGTTTCGTAGCTGTGCCATTTTATGTCACTGCTGGTATTTTGAAACGCAGACGATGTGTTGATGTTACAATAAATTAAAATAATTCCTTGTGGAAGAAATGTGATTCGGCCAGTCATAATTTGCATAACGAATAGCCTTACTAACGTGTAATTTGTATATTTCTTTCATTAAATAGCTTCACTTGCGTCTTTTGTTTAATATCTGATTAATGTGCAATAATTTTACACTCGGGTATTCTCAATTATCTGTTCAGCCTCGAATAGGCGCCGCAACTTCAGTTTTTTGCCATAGCGGCAAATGAGAAACACTTAATTTCACCTAATGACTCGTTGCGTGCAAACTATTGTTTGATTTATTGTGTGGAGTTCGATTACGGTTTTGAATAGCGCATAAACGCCGCTGAAAGTTGTAGGTTGCGCTACCGTCTCCTGCTTTTTTCAGAGGAGGTGTTTAGAAAGGCAGAGATAATTGCACTGGCTGTAAATTATATCTGCACACAAAGATAACGTCATTAAACAAATGAAATTTCAAATTGCACGGCCAACTTTATTGTGATTGTTGCGCTGCGTGAACGATCCATAAAGTAGATGGACATTTAGATAAATTAGCGTTATTCGCAATTAGTAGCGTTTGCAGTAAATTATTCGCGATTCTGCGGCTGCAGTTGGTGCGGAATGCAAAATTAAAATAATTGTTTAAACGATTATTTCTTTATCTGGCCGCGTCCAGTGGCGTGCGTAGGCGGCCCTTGGATTTTATTAATTGATGCTGACATATTACTTAACAGTGCATCAACATATTCAGATTTCGTTGCCAACGGTTTGTTATTTCAATATAATTGTCGTTAGTATTCAATTTGGCAGAGTTCACAACGACTGATCATTAATAACCGTTGCTGTGGCCCAAAACACGTGTAGTTCGTTTGAAAAAATTGCCCCGTTCATAGTATCCACCATGAAAAACTCGGACTCCCATGGAATTGATCTGGATGGAAACAGGATTATTATCGTTTTTTGCTAGCAGGCCATGAAAGAATAATCTTTGATCTGCTCTCCGGGGTGCCGCTCATATCGTTCATCTATTTTTTATTAGTTCAGTGGGGCTTTAGTCCTGTTAAACTTCAGTAGCTTATGAATAATTAATTGCTGTTTATTCCATGCTGCCCCTTAATCTCACTGCAAGGAATTTTTTAGAACTTTTGATTTTTTACTGGCCTCATAAATTGCGGCAAATGGGTAGTTAATATTTGCATGCGATTAAGAGAAGGAGCACTACTTATGTAATTTTCGTTGGCCGATGTAGGCCGGTCATGAAACTCTTTTAGTTTCAAGAACTTCGGTAGGTACAATTAATTTTGGTGGCAGCGGTGGGATCCGCAGTAACAATAACCGGGAAGTATGTGGAAATTAATGATACGTACTTATCTAGTTCTGTAATAAATGTGGCCAGCTGTAAAGAATGCGGATTTTAAACAAGGTTTCAAATTTTAAAGTTCATTGTTGATACTGGCATGGTTAATATGTTTTATCTTGATATGTATAAGCAGTTTTGGTAAAAAAAACGTAAATAAACGTCAACGTCTATGCATATTTTGAGAAAAAAAAACCTTGTTGGTTAATGCATAATAGCTTGTACGATCTAGTAATCTATGTATAGTTTAGAAGACGCAGTTGCTGAAAGTTCCAATAGTTTTAATTTAACAATTTATTTGTGATAAAAATTCGGGAAGCTTTTATGTTAAGTTCTTGAGAAGGAAAACGCCACTTGTGTAGAACAAAACTGTTAACATTATAATTAGAAGTATATTTTGAATAACATCTGCGTTATTGTAATCTTAGCTTTCAGCGCTGCCACCAAATTCATTGTTATCTAATTTATGTTCGATATAAGCTGAAATATAATACAGAACGAAAAGGATTTCAATGCATTTTTGAATTGTTACCAATGTCTGTGTAGACACATTTAAGAAGATATTAATTGTTTCTCTGATTTCTCAAATTTGGTGTAAACAAACCATATCGTAGTTTTGAAAAGTAACTGCTTGCAATTGACAAAATTGCACTCGCAACGTGACATTCAATATATTTAGTTTGTTTCCAAACCTGTCATCAGATGTAATACAGTTCTTCTTAAAGTAAAACTCAAGTGCAAGTACCACCAGTAGCATAGAAAAGTGAACGGCTACAAAAATTTTCAAAAATAAATGTATTCCATTTCTCACTTGAAACGTTATATGTTTCGATCCAACTCATTTATTAGTATGTTTGACGGTACCTACTAGATTTTTACGTCAATCTATAACGTTGGTATCACAACATTAAAATACTCCATAAAATGTGTATAGGAGTCATTCACTATGCGATATTCGCTATAGTCTTGTCGCTTTTGGCATCATGATATTTGGTCATCTATTTCCCATTACTTTCGATGCTCTGCTGCTTGTTACTGATTTAACAATTCATACTGCGGAGTTTTCACGATAATTGCTCGTTTTTTATATGACGTTTGTAATCAAGAAAACAAATGGCAAATACATATATCAAAGAAATAAATTTAAAACATACTCACTAATCGAAGAAATTGAACTATTGCCATGTTAATTGTCCACTACCTGCCAATGGTCCATTCGATCATACCTTCTATGCGGAAACAGCTTTCAGACAAGCCAAAAATCTATATATTAAGACAAAAGATTCGAGGTCTAACCACCAGGCTATGAAAAGAAAATTGCATCATGTTTAGCTGTACATTTATAATTATTTTTACTAATTTGTTGCAAGATCTGGGGGTTAAATGCTCATTTCACCATTTTGCATTTTGTTTCTAACTATTTCATCACGTGTCCCGTCTGGTAAATTACTTTTCACCTACCCAATATATAACTAAAGCATAGGTGAGATAGTGGACGCTTAGTATAATAATTGATGAAGATTCCATTAAAAAAGAAGAAAAAAACCGTTAGTTTAATTATCCATTTGGAACTACTTTATGTAGCCTGTTTTGCATATGGTTAATATGTTTAGTTCTTATTCTATGTGGTTTTCCTGTTCATTTGATTATGTCTTCTGATTGGAAAGCTTCTAGCATATTCTGAGGGATCATCAAAACATTGGTAAGCTACTTGGCAGTTAATAATTCAATAGAACCATTCATGAAGATGCCAAAGAAATAGGTCTAATACCTTGCCACCAGTAGTAAAAACACAAGAAGAAAGCTCATTAGATGAATTGTTGATTTCGAAGTATTCTAGATGGTATGCCCTCTGACCTATGGCTAACATGTCCATTCCATATATTTCCATATCAAAAGGATCGTTAAACATTGGTAAGATGGTTGGGAGTCATTACCCCAACAGAGCCATCGATGAAGATACTAAAGAGATACGTTTAAAACCTCACCATCAGCAGTAGAACAAAAAAAAATCATCATTAGATTAATTACCATATGCCTTCCAATGCGCAAACCGGTAAAGATATTTAAAAAGATCGCCAAAACAATGGTAAGATGGTTAACAGTCGATATCCACACAGGGCCATCAGTGAATATACTAAAGAGACAAGTCGAACACTTTCAAATAAAAAAAAACATTACCGGTGGTCGAATTCGAACGTCAGGCGAACCGCGTATGCAGCCCCAATGTTTTGTGGGATATTGCAAGAGACTGGGCTATTTCTACCTGCGCTACAGAGCACCGACCTTTAGAATTCCAGCGTCGCAGCTATATTTAGTAACGCGATAATTTGTGAATCCTTTTTGTATCGTAAAACATTTATTCTGTATCTACTGGCTCCCACTTTTGGTACGAATAAAGCCTGCACTATGTATAAATTATTACTTGTATCTACTACTAAGTTAAATGAAAACTCAACAAAATTTTATTTTTTAAGGTGCTCACCCTGTGGTAGATCTATATATTTGGTTGAAAATTTCTAGGTTGCATGCCAGGCAGATACATAAGTTGTAGGCAAAGTATTTTTTCCTCCGACAAATAGTTTTTGAGTTATACCGCCAACAGACAGACAGACAGACGGAATTGGGAAAACCTGTTTTTTGTCATCTAGGGACCCTGAAACGTGAAGAAATCTCGGAAGAGGATTTTTTCGCGATCACAATTCTTCCGTCGTCTTTTAGACGGGGGAAGTAAAAAGGGTTAAACAGAGACCTTTCCCTTATAATTTTTTTCTGAATATATTTAGCTTATAGATTATTTTTCCTTAAAGTGATAATAAAAAAGTTATTGTGATTGCATATGCAAGCAGCTTGTTTTTTTTCATTTATAACACATTTTCTTTAATTTTGTTCTACTGCTTACCATTACATTTTGCACTGATACTTCTTTTCTACTTAAGTATATTTCTATACTTCGTGTGCCTCAAACTTTAATATAATTTGAGTATGTGCATGGGAATAGTATTTACATTTTTGATTCACAGTGCTTTAAAACCTCTTAGGGTTCGTTTCAAAATACCAATCTATAGCATAGGATACCAGCAATATATTGGCAAAAACTTTTTTCAAGGGTTGTACCTATATCTTTGTAATAAAAAAAGATCACAGGATTGAAATTCTATTATATATTTTAATTCAAGTCGGCATGACTGCAGTTACAACTTCAAAAATAATTAAAAATGAGTTTTAGTCTTGATCTTCCCATAATTTAACTTAAAGAAAAAAAACAAACGGGATTAGAGTTGTTTATAATCCAGTGCTAAGTCTAATATTCAAATCGCTTATTCCGCTGAACTTAACCACATTAACCTGCAGAAAGCCTGAAAGGTGCGGAGACATAAATTAAAATCCGAAGTTTCCAGTTGGCCACGCTTCCATTAAAACGCACGTAGTAATTTTCAATTTCTACACTCGGCTGTCTTTGTGAAATATGAAAATGGTGCTGCAGCCAAGAAGTGCTGGTGCTGGCTCCTCTAATCTTTCTAAAACCCGTTCAGTAAATTCTCATCAGATTGACTTGTTAGTGGCACCGTGACTAAACCGCTGAGCGCTTCCCATAAGCAATAGCGCTATCTAATAATTAATGGAAATCGCGGCAAATTGTAGGTCCGTGTGGCGAAAACCTACCAGATAAATAAGAATTAGCCTGACAAGAGAAAATACTAGTAGAATCGGATTAGCGGGGCGCGGCTAATTAGCGATTTTCACAAATAAACGACTTCCAAGCCGAATATTCCCCAGTCCTTACGCAGGAGCCTCGGCTTGAATACATAAATCCGCAGCGGTTGTCATGGATCACTGAAACAAAAGCCAATCCTGTCAAAGCTTACTCGAATCAAATCTCCGATACGAATTTAGATCCGTCAAGCTTTCGTACCGCTGTTCCATTGTTTCTCGATTTTGATGGATTTCTTTACCTCTGCATTTGTTGAACGATAATTGGATGCCTTTAAGAGATTTCCATCGCTGTAATTGATAAATATTGAGTTACGAGTCGGATCATTAGTGCAGAAGAGGTTGCTCAGGGATCCGCTCCGGGGCCATTGTTATTAGCCGCCTCTAATTGAAGCAATTCATTTCGCATGACCACCATTTCGAATCAGATAATTTTCTCTATTGTAGTGCGGGTTTTAAGTCTAATTAATTAGGATCCCGGAGTAGTCGAAGGATTTAATTAAGAGGGAAAGCCTAACCCTGAATGGCCGAAGGATAAAAATAGGAGCAGTTTCTTTTGAATCTTAACAAATAAAATCGCCTTACTATTAATAAGCGTCTAAACGCTTGTAAACGAAATTATTTGTCGGCTTAAGCGGCATATCAAAGGAATTTTAATAAAGTTATTAACAAGATAATATTAAAGCGGCGCCACCCAGCAAAATCCAATTAAAATAAATTTACCACCTCAAAATTATAACTGACCCACCTCATGCGCATTATAAAATGCCTACTTAATATTACAAATGGTTTCCTAACCGTTTTCCCTCGAATTAACGCTTCGCACTCTGCGTCTCTTTCTACGGCGAAGAGTGAACGAGGAAGACTGCGGCGTGTTCTCGAATTAGGCGGAATTTAATTAAATCTTTTATCCCCGATAGGATTAAGCCTTTCGTGACAAAAAACACTTTCAGCGCAGGATCTCGACTCCGTGGGTCGATTGTGGGTCGTTTTACCAACATTAGATGGTTTTTACCGGCCTATCCTCTGCCTACATTACCGATACGATTATTACCTGCTGTTAAAACAGGAAATCATTCAATTTGTGCTGCTCACCTGCCACATTATGTAATTTTTCTTTGATTTATGAACCGTTCTCCACTTTTATTAAGCCGTTCGTGTTATTATTTATTGCTCAATCCGCTATCGCATTTCGGTTTTATATTTAATGTAGTTGCTCCGGCGCGCTGTGGGCGATTACAAATTAATTTAGTTAATTAAGTTGTCCAGACAATCTTTGTAATTGCTAAGTTAAAAACATATAATTTCAGTTTATATTATTGCTTGTGCCAGAGGATTAAGATATTTAATAACACAACAATCCTACTTTGGAAAAATGCGTTTTTCTGAAAAAACCCAATTGAAGTTAGCGGGATAGAAATGGTTAAATTAGGAAACAAGCTGAGAAACATTTTTGTATGCCTAATCACTGAATAAAATAGAAGAGGGCCAAAAGACGCCAAATCTCTCAAAACCGCAAAGGTTGAATTTAAAGATGATAAGAAGTGTCGTATGATGGGAAATAATCCGTCCTTGCTACTAATGTTTTCAAATTGAAACTTCCATGACGGAATTTTTATCATTAATTTACAAAGTGGAATCTTTTGTTGCCTTGTATTAAACGATTCCTTGCAATTAAGTGACGCAACATTCCGATCCAATGTATTGCGTTTGAAAACTTTGCCAACAGACATTATTTCTACCTTGTAGTAATATAACTATGTAATCATAACAATCAATAAATATAATTATAGTCTTATCTTTTTTCTACATGACTCAGAGCAGGCCATGACCATACATTTTTGTAAAAGTGCAGATAGAAATTTAGTTAAAAACCAGGTTTTGATGTTAGTTTCAAATGAAGTTAGCAAATTAAAGCTGGACTAAAATTACCGCCTATTTCAAAAAATTCTCGTTAAACTTATGAAAGCAACAATGAATCCCTTGCTTATTTTCTTTTGTTTGTTTTATTGGAATTTTTAAGGTGTATTTTACAAAATGTTTTAATAACTTGCAGTGTTCAAACAGCTGTCAAAAATGACGTTAGTGACTTTTTTAAGGTTAGGTTTGTACACTGAAAAATATAAGAAGCCTGCTCTGAGACATGTTGGAAAAAAGATCGACTTTTAGGTACATACACAAACTTCTAGATACATCTAGAGATGAAGTGGATGCGCTTCCGTGTCAGTTACTTTTCTTCGGTGCAGTGGCGTATTAACAAACTTGCCCCAGAAGCCCCATAAATTCTGCTCCAATATATTACCCCTAGGACTTTTAGAAAAATCCAGAAATTATCTGCTAGTTATTTGTGGTAGAAATTTCCAATAGATATATGCTTGGGAATTAATAGCTTATGATAAAGATGAATTTTTTTTGCCAATCACTCGATTTTGGTGCCCTCTAAAGTTTTGCGCCAGAAGCATGGGCTTCTTAGGCTTCTCCTATTATAATACGCCACTGCTTCGGTGATTGCCAGTCTAAGATAAACACAGGAGTAAAAGACTGATTTTTTTTGGAAAGAATGGAAACAAGACAATTCGTTGTTATTATTTTTACAATTGCCTTTGACAATTTAATACAAAATACACTGCAAAAACATAAATAATGGGTTAGAAACGGAGGTAAAAAAACATGCTACGCCGCGCCGTGGCGAGAGATGCATCAGATTGTCAATATTTTTTAGTAATACAAGAAAGTGTAAACAGCTTGAGGGAACTATACTGTTGACAAATAGTAATTTTGAGTAAAAGCTATAGAAAGTTGTGTAGGCAACGTTTTTAGGAAAGGAGAGCTTCAAATCAATAAACTTATTTCAAAGGAGAGGCGCTTTCGAACCTTAAGTATTTATTTTCGGATAGATGGAAAATGGCATTGAAAATAATGCTAAGATGATAGTGAAATATTCTTCAACTAAACAACAGCAACGATGAATTACTATAGAGAAGGGGTAGGTAAATGAAAATGTTGAACTAGAGGTAAATAGTAAAACATGGTTATGACTCAAGTTTTAAGACAAACAATACATTTTTATGTTTAATTGGATGCATCAATATCACCACAAGAAGTATAATTTTTGTGGGTAGAATTCATGTAAAATTCTAAAGAATTCGGTGTCTTAATTCCATATGGCAATCACGTTCTTTATAATAATATTCTTAACGTTTGCGTGAGTGGGGAACAAAATAACAATAAAAATTTGTGTTAAAATGATAGGAATAGGTCTTATTGTGTCACCCTGTGGAAGAGTTCTGAAACTAAATATTGTACTTATACTAAAGAAATTAAAAATAAAACTCATAAAAGTAAAATGAAATATAATTAACAAACGTTGCGAAATTTGTTTTTAAATAGCTTTTATCTTTTACGAAGTATACCTAGTAATCATGAACATTTTTGAAATCGATATATTTCCGCAAATATTGGTTTTCGCGCCTTTTGATTCAGAAAAAGTGGTTTTCGAAGTGATGCCTGTCTGTTAGTCTGTCAGACTGTCGGTCTGTAAATCTGTGTGTCTGTGAGTCTAGCTCTGTCCTCTCCGGAACCCAAATGGTTCAATATAAAATTCGAGTGATTTTTGTCTAAAATCGGTCAACCGGAAGTGGTACTTTACTCTTACACTTTGCCGTTTTTGCAAAATGTTTATAATTATTTGCTAAAAATAAAATTATTTAGAAGAAGATCAATATTATGCAATTACCTAGACGTTTTTTTTAAATTTTTTGTAAGAAGTATAGTTTAAAAAACCAAAATTTGGTTTTTTCTATTCCTTTCAAAATGTTCATAGATGTTTGATAAAAACCAAACTATGTAGACAAAAGCTATATATTATGTAGTTATCTAGTTATCTATGTGCAACTTGTACAAACTTTTTTCGTAAGAAGTTCAGTTTTTGAAAGAATCGCAATATTATATTTTAACAAAAATTTCCTCAAATTCAAGAATTAATAATGAAAACATTTTGTAACACAGTGTTATCTATATATAAAGTCTGGCTATAACTTTCGTCAAAAAAAAATTAAGTAGATTTAAAAAAAATGTGTACGCGTCTAGCTAAATATTACACGATAAATGTCTTAAGCTGCTGATTACTTTAGAACGAAGAGTGAAATATATTTTTAAATTTTAATCATTTTACATAGGGCGCTTGGATGTCCATTTGGCGTATTTGTCCATTAAAAGAGAACGGACAGATCGTTGTCCGTTGTCCGCTTTTACTCTAAAGCATTTTAGAGTGTGCAGGGACAACGATTTGTCCGTATCCTGTTAAATAACAAATACATTAAATAACATCAAGGCACCTTAATTTTACACAATCTTCTCGACTATACCTACCTACTGTAGAAGAAGACATTTTCTGTTAGAATTTGAAAAACTAATCAAACATTTTTATTTATTTTAAAAACCTAAGAAATCCTTTGTGACTACGTCAAAATCAATGGCTTAAAAACCCTTAATGGATCTTAGATTTTCTATTTTTTTTTGCCAGGCATTTTTGAATCTAGTCCCGGTTTTCCTGCAAGCTGGCCCTATTCTCTTTGCTTGTTAGGCTTTCAGCGTTCAGGTCTCCGAAGTGGCAGTCATTATTTGCTCTGCAGCGTTCCATTTCAAGTCATGTCCATCGAAGTACCTTCTATAATTGTCACTATATGTGCTCCATCCATATTTCTGTACCTATAATCACATACCTCATGATCATATCTTTTTTTCTCTATAGAAGAAAGGAGGGCACAATGGGGCATGGGGCACAATAGGATATTTCAAATGTTGATGAATTTATTTGCCGCATTTACATTTAGTGGAGTATACCAGATGACAGCATTTTTCTTAACATTCTCAAAGGTGCCAGGCTTCTCTATAACATATGAAAGTTTTTTGGTGGTTTTTGTTAAAAATGGTTGAAAATTAGTAAGCGGATATAGTCTATATAATGTGCAAAAACCAATTGCCTGACATTTAAAATTATTTTGCTAGTTTTATTTGTTGTATAGACAAAACCTAACTGTTCTTTAAATAGCTTCCTGCAGGCAACGGGAACTGATAACACTTTGGGATGAAAGTAGGTGTCATAGTTCCAATGTGTCCCAACTTAATACAAACTGCTGAAAACATAGTTTTAGGGCATCAGTTGTGGTGGAAAGGAAATTTTCTTTTCTGACAGTCAAGTCAAAGAAATGGCGATGAGTCAGATTGTATTGATAAATTTAGCAAAGAAAATTGAGTTATGTAACAGATTTGATAGATTTTTAGTAAATGGAGATACAATTTCCAACGCCCAGAAAAATTAATACCACAAGTCGTGCAAGCTCAATAAAAAAGTTTCCTGTACTATATTTGAGTTTTTTAATATTTTTGTTCTAAGAGTGATCTCGATAGATCGTTTGCTCTTACGCCATATTCCATATTGCGTAAATGTTGCATGAAAGAAAAAGAAAACTTGTATTTTCACTTATTTAGGAGTTTTATATGTATATTCCCTACCTATAATATCTGCATGTGCTCTAGATATGTCCTATTCTACTCTACCAAGGGACATTTGTGAAAAAAATTTGTGGACGAATTTGGATTGTCTACTGCATTCAAAAAGCAATGGCATAATTTATGTTTTGACTGAAAATTAAATTGTTTCGTTCACAAATAAGGACTCCAGATTAAAAAATGCTGCAAACGTCTCAATGTGGTCCCCTATCCCCTACTATTTTCTTGAATGTCCTTCAGAAACTGTCTTTCAAGTGTGAGAAGCTATTGACATCCGTCTTAAGAAGAATTTGCGTTTCTGTTGCATGATGCATAGGTAAAACGAGTGTTTCGGGCAAACTGATTTTGGTTTTCCTTATAAGGTTTTGATTTGAAGATGTTTGGAAGACAATAATAATAGTTGCTCGTTCACACGATCTTGGCCTTATCTTCATAGATCTGAAGTCCAATTTTTGGCAACTGGTTCTTTGAAGCTTGTAGCGTACCCATTATTATAACTACATCGCCTGCATATGGTAAGAGTTGCACTGATTGATAGGATATTGTCACAGATGTATGAACAAGGAAGCTCCTAACGACCTTCTCTAACGCAATATTGAAAAAGAAGCTTACCATACAACATCCTGGCTCAGGTCATTAATAGTTACACTTTTTTCGGAGAGATCAATCTGTGTCCTTACGGTTCTTACCCTTTCGTCATTGATATTTTTGTGAGATCTGTTAGCTTCTTACTAGGAATTTGGAACTCATCCACAGTATCAAATAATGGAATTCTGTTTATGCGATTATATGTGGATCTGAAATCGATCAACATGTGGTGTGTGTCGATGTTGAACTAAAGACAGTTTTTTCAAGATTTGTTGTAGTGTGAATTTGATCGACAATTGACAGTCTTAAGCAGTAGCCGCACTGACAGTCTTCTGAACTTCCCTCAGTACCTATATATGGCTGTAGTATTTCCCAAGACATTCGAGTGATGCCTCCACAATTGCAGCACTACATATGAGTCTAATTTTTTTAGAGTGGGCAGATAACTTCTATACTCCATTCATTCATCTGGCATTTGTTCGGCGTTCCATATATCAAGAGTAAGTTTCTGAAGAGAAGCGTTTAAACATTCTTCCCCCATGTTCAAAGACCTCTGTCGGAATGTTGTCGCTTCCTGGGGAATGTTTTTCAGTTTTTTATAGCATTTGTGACCTTAGTGAGGGTGAGTACCTCGGTTCAATATTATAACCGACGGTTCCCTGCTGATCTTTTGCATCAGTTTTATTACCACTCAAACTTAATTTTTCAGAGGAATTTTTGGATTTAGCATCTTGAACTTATACAACGGTGTTTTCTTCTCTTTAATATTTTGCACCGTTCTACAGCTTCCCGAAGTCTTCAAGATAGAATTTGCTTTAACCAAACATAGTTTAACACTTGTGTGCATATGTTTGTGTATAGTTTCGATACTCAACATCCTAGACCAGTCGCAGAGAAAAGCCAACTTCGAATGATGGGCGTTTTGCTGTTTGATGGTGTAGTATAGTAGAGTATAATGAACCGCACATAGTTATAGATATTGCTATACACCTATCTGTGATATGCTTCTTTAAGCAACAATTGTGCTACGTTTTCATATATATACCCTGCTAATCAAAATAAACATTTTGACAACAGCAAAAACTGAAAAAATATCTATTTTCCCCTCTCAATTAATCTGAAGAGAATAAAGCAACTGAATAATTTTATCGCAGCCCTGAAAATGGCCCGTTTATTGGATTTTCGAGCAGAGTGAGCTGTATTTTTCAGGCGTGGAATGTTAAATAGCAGGGATGTCCCGGTTGTCCCGCGGGTGATAGATGGTTATTAATCCTAGTAAACGCTGCGAGCAATAAATATCTGGTAATGATCGTTTAGCTGCCCCTTTAACTTCCGACACTGATATGTGGTGTCGAGATATTTGTGGACTGTTTTTTTATTTTCGTTGTCGTGCCGCGTCGGCTTTGAATTTCAGCCTTGCCGTCTGCAAAACGAAACGCAACAGAACGCTGCGGGCATTCATCTTCCTAGACGACGTTAACTGAAGGATGGGGACGCAGGCGGCCGCAAATTCTATTTGGGAAAATATGAATGAATTTATCACGATTCGTGCCAACCCGGTGCGGCGTCTGCGTCTAAAAACAATTCAAATTTTTATTTCAAAAATTCTGAATGGATTTGCAATAGGTGCCTCAGAAAACTGAAAAGGGCAATTTAAAGGTACAATAATATAGTATCTACATTTTATTAAAAAATCCTATTGTATGTTATCTATTTTGGCAGCAATATTATCGTTCATAGATTTCCTGAAAGACATTTGTTACTATGATCTTTCTCGTTACCCCCTTTGCAAAGTGTAAGGGGAGGAAGTTAAAACAATAAAAAAAATCTCCACAAATCAAAAGAAAAAATAGGCATTTGGTATATTAGGTTAGTGGTTCAAAAATAATATTTTGGAAGTCCGATTGAGTCACTATTCGTTATTCGGTCAAATGTAAACAGATTTGTTTTTTCCGTTTCTTCTGCAGTGACTAATAACTGGTTACTAACTGTTACTGTTACTCACCAGGCAGTGACAAGCCGAATTTTTGAGTAGTCAGCATACAGGAGTACTTAAAAAAGCATACAACAAAGATGTACATATTACCATAGCGAAGAGTAGAGCTCTCATATATAAAAATTTGTTTGCACTACTAAAGGATAACATATATAGAAGTCTTCATATAAAATCAAATACTTCCGTAAGACTGAAAATTATTGATAGGCATATTATATCCGTTTTTTTTTCTAAACGTGTATTCAACTATTTGAAACTATCTAGAACTTTACGCATAGAGTTTATTGATTTGGTTTTGGTTCCTACTGCCCTTTGATTTTCAGTATTTTCAGAGTTCAGAGTTTAGTGGGGAAGCTCCTGGCCAAAGCAGGTTCCTATTGAGTTTTGTTTACACAGCGGTGGTTTAAATATGAGGAAACCATGTTTATTATTTACTATGGAGTTGCTTTAATATTATTAAACTAGCAGTCCAGTGAGACAAATGTCTCATTTAATAAAACAAAAAAGACCGTTTTGCAAATAGAACGCGTATTCACCACACGTATGTATATGACGTCATTGTTGGTAGCAAACTACCAGTCGCATTCGCCTTGATAAAATTTGCCTAGAATCTAACCTAAAAAGTTAGGATTAGGATAATTAAATAAATAATTAGTGTTAGAGACTGAAATTCGGTTCCTAACCTGACATGACCATTCCAAACATATAACTTTAATAACTTTTTTCTCTATCTCTTACGGTTTGGCTGCTGAAACAGCGTCCCGGACGGACGGACAGACAAGTCTATTAGATAAAGGATTGTTGCACATAACCAAAGACCCAAGTTGCCCAAATGGTTATAAGAATTTTTTTTAATGTAGGGGTTATATTGGCGAGGAGAATAAAACTGAGATAATCCTTGAAACAGCTCGAAAGAAACAAAAATCTTCATTTTCCTAGATGGAAATAAATTCCCTAAAGTTATTTAAAATAAAATTCTCGAGTTTTTTCGTACGTTTTTCTGATTTTACTGAATAAAATCTATTACAGACGTATACCAGTTGCTGAAAGTACCAGATACACTTTCTAATTGTATAAGACCTTTTCGACTAATACCTTCTCTAGTTGTTAAGGTAAAGTTAGTCTACTCGTAGTCTCATTGAGATTTTTAAAAAACTTTGGTTTTTTAGTAGTTTACTTAAGAGGACACATTTTAGTGGCGTTTACGGATGTGCTTAGAACAGAAGTAGTGAAATACGCTGAAAAATATGTATTTGAGTGTATTTAGCAGCTGTCCTAATACCTGCGTTATTTAGAAGGTTACAGGATAATTATGTAAATTAACCATTTCTCAATGCTTAATAATATGGCATATAGGGACACAACTAAGCACCTACAAGATAAATAAGAACATGATAACGATATTATTTTCTCTTTATTATTTCTTCTTTATCTTCTTTTTCAGTACTGACGTCACAGTGTGCCTTTTTCTGTTCCCACAAGCTTTTGTTTTCCAAATCTTCTTCGGATCGGGTTCATCCATACAGCGTTTTCATCTACGATCCTCAACTTAAAAGTGCCTATCTCTTCTTCTTCTACCCCTGTGTCGCTTATTCAGTCACCTATTGTCTTTAATATTCAAAATCGAGATACCTACATTCCTTTTATAGTCCTATAAAGTAATAAAAAACGAAGTTCAGAAAAACTGTTTTAAAATAATTTTGGTGTTACGTGTTACGAGTGTTACGTTTGACCAGTTCAGACTTGCTGTTGTTTTCAGATCATCAATCCATTTCATTACTTCATTGGTGGTCTTGTTCAGGGTAGTTTTTGTGTATATAGCCTGTGGTGTATTATTTGTTTGTTCTATCGAGGTAGTTGTGCTTCAGCTACGCGTGCTTTTAAAATAGCTAAGGTATCAACAGAGTCGTCAAATGCGTTTTGATAAATTTAAGAGTCTTAAATATGAAAAACAGTCATATTCTTTAACGTTTCTAATAACAATTTTATTGTTAGAAGATGATTCTCTGTTCTAGGTCTTCTTGAATTTAGCTTCTTCTTGAAATGTTTTGATCAAACGGTTATCCTTGGATTTCATTGATCTAGCAATGATAACGGTAAACAAAAGTTGTCGATATTGACAGTAGTTTAAGTATGTAGGGTAGAATACAAACGTTATCATATTTCATGATCTAGTTGATATTCAGTTGTTGATATTATAGGTTTTCTAATCAAATTTAAGAATTTTGAATTGTTTTTGGGAAATGTTCCTATGTTTTCTTTTAGTAAAGAAAATAGCTACTGATGCATAAATCGTCAGTCACATTGTAAATTTAATTTAGTTTAATTTAATGTATTAGGTACGTTAATTTCATTCCTCAACTATTTACCTATTCTACTATCCCTCATTACACTAAATTATTAATCTCCTTCCTCCTTCCAAAATTTAATGGTTGCAGTTCGATTATAAGCGTATGAGAGAAAAACAGCAATTTAGAAGACTTCAGTGACTAATACAACTAAGGCAGAACTTAGCTTGCGTGCACCTTTATAGGTTTTTATATGTATAGATGCTGATTACATGTAAATGGTCCTACACTGGTAACATGATATTAGATGATTCTATTATTTTTACTTCCCTCGTCTGAAATACGAAGGAAGTACTGTAATCACGAAAAAATCACCTTCCGAGATTTTGTCATATCTTCACGTTTCAAGGTCACTGATAACGAAAAAGAGGTTTTCTCAATTCCGTCAGTCAGTCTGCCTGTCTGTCTGTCTGTATGTCTGTCTGTCTGTCTGTCTGTCTGTCTGTCTGTCTGTCCGTCCCTCCGTCCGTCCCTCCGACCGTCCGTGTGTCCGTCCGTTCGTCCGTCCGTCCATCCGCCCGTCCGTCTGTCTGTCTGTTGGCAGTATAGCTCAAAAACCATTTGTCGGAGGAAGACAATATTTTGCATACATATTATATATCTACTTCGTATGAAACCGGTAGAATATCATACAAATATATACAATATAAAAAAATAGAATGTTGTTTATTTTTTTGTTAATTTTGAAATAAAAGGAAGTAGTAACTTCCACATAGGTCAGGCTTTTTAAATATGCCGAAAATAATACTCAACCGCTAAAGGATAATGTCACAAAAGAGTAAAAATGTTTCAACCATTACACCGCGCTCTTCATGAGACGCGCGCGCCGGACTTTTCCCGAAGTGACGCGGTAGCGCAGATGGAATTCCGCCGGACGTACATCCTCGGCGGAATTTCGGCCAGGATCGAACATTCTGCAGAGCCGCATATGCGGCGGGTTCAAACTCCAGCGGGATACATTTTTTTTTTTATTTGAAAATGTATTTAATTTATTAGAAACGTAAAGATATTTCTACTCATAACTTAATTTGATTTTTTAAATTATTTAGTGTCACAATGTCGACGAGGGAAGTTCTGCGTAAAGCCCTTTACAGATTTTTTTCTGAATATTTAGGTTTTCTTTTGGCAGATACAGTTTATTTGCAAGCCTAAAAGCTGATTCATTGCCTTCTAAAATAAGCGGAAGCGCTGTCTATGCATTTGCCCAGTTCTGATTTCAAATAAATTAATTTATAAACAATGGAAGGCAAAGCCAGTCATATCAACAGGAAATCGTTTTGAATACATTTACAAGTGTCCAAGAACTTGGGAGGCACTTTAGAATTTAATTAGCGTCAAAATGTCGTGAAAAAGCTTCTTAAAAAAATAGACAATTTCCTCCTATTTAAACTAATTGAATCGCTTGCTTCCCGCAGAACTGGTTTTGCATTTTGATGAATATTGGAATGGTAAGGAACAATGTAACGTAAGCAGGGTGGGTATTTGCCCACATAATTGACATAATCGAGATCAGTGTCACTATCACTGCGGTGAGTTATTATAATGCTTGCTAATGCAAGGTCTATGCGCATGTAATGAATAAGTTCTAGTCGGTACGGTTTAGTTGTTTTGCACGGGCATACTTCCTTCATTGTAATTTCATATGCAAACACGGAGAAAGTATTAAAATTCATAAATACAGATTAAAATTGCTGTGCGTATTAATCGATTTGAAAAGCCGGTATGTGGTTGAGCATCTGTTCAGCAGCTGCTAATAATAATCGCTGCAATTAAAACGATTATAAATAGAAATATAGTAGAAATTTTATTTACGTGTAAAGCTGATGTAGTTGCATAATTAAGTGCCCTTTCAGGAACTGGACATTTTTGCAGAGAACGTGGTTGAAGTAAATAAATGGAAATGTATAAACCGACATATTTTTTTAAAAGTATATTAAGCTTTTGTAATATTTATTGTAAAGCCAATCGGTTGTTTGTAATTAGAACTTCGTATTGGTTAACACATCAAACAATGTAATATAAATAATTAATTAAAAACTATGGCATTAAATAGTTGCCCAGGAAGCGACCATAAAATTTTACTTTCCACCAGAAGTAATTAAATTGATATAAAATTAACTCTACAAGAGCATTTTATTGGACTATTAATTACGTATTCCTACAAAAAGCGTCGAGTGCTAGGATGTCGACTAGTTAATATTGTTTTTATCATTTCCTTTTCTAGTGCTTGCAGCATATTAATAGTTATTGTTCTTATAGAAACAATGTTGAGTTGCAAAAGCAAATAAGTTGTGCTAGAGAGGTCGCATCTGTAGCTCAAAAGTGGCTTGATTTCATTGAACGCTTCCATCACAGATTATTAAACAGGTTAGGAAGCGTTCAGTTGGTGCAGTACGATGTATGTTATTCCAATTGAATAGTAAAACTATCAAATTGTAAATGTTTGCACTATTATCAAACTTACCAAATTAATGTAAATTTACTTACTAGTTCACATGAGAATATCATAATTTTCCGGAAATGAAGACTTAAACTTTTTATATAGTAACCAAGTACCACATAGAGCCGTTTTCATCATCTGCCACCATTTTTGTGCATATATAATAATCATTTGCATCATAAATTACACTAAACAATTTTTTTGAATATTTTCACTTGTGAGATTTTTATTGAAATGTCTACTAAATGAAATTTCTATAATTTCATCAGGGCGTTTTATGGTTGTAGATCGAGAGGTTCTGTCAACTATTAAAATAACTACATACGTGTAATTTTCATGTAGGATCGATCATATTTACTTTTAAGCTACATTTCTAACAAGAAGCCAACACTAGATGAATGGTTTATGTCACAATTAACAACATTTCAGAAATGAAGAAACGTTTCATTTGTAATTATTTATTATAAATTCGGTTATTAATACTTAAAGGTGGCAAATGTGCAACTTAAACATAAGCATGTGCAACATATAAAAAACAAAAAATATTAAAATTAGAGACCATTCCGTAGAACAAGGGTTTATGTATTAATAATAAATAATATTTTATTGAAATTCAACGTTTAAAATAAAAAAACTGCTTTTTGTGTAAACAAAACTTATTAAATCAAAATTCTTTTGTTACACAAAATTTTCATAAAATGCGATATACTTGAGTGGTATGTGGTTAGTCATGTCCATCAAGTTCTTTTTTTTTCAAACATTATTACATTATTTTTAAACGTTCTGTATAAGGTAATGGTAAAATTTCCATTAGAGCCTGTTTTATGTTCCTCTTATTATAAATTTGGAGGCGGTTCAACGCTCAAGTATATTGTGGCTGAACGAACGTTGACTGTAGTTGGATCATCCTGCTGTATTAAAACTACGTGTACTAGGTGATTCTAAGATTAGGATTTTTAGTAATGTTCTTCTTTACAGGTGATCAATCTTTAAAATCTTCGTAAGAGAGCTGTTGTACTTCAAACGATTTTGAATCTCGGATACTCTCAATTCCATCATTCCACATACTCGTATCACGAATAAACACTTTGGACATTTTTTACTGTTCTCTATCAATACAAAATGCCTATCGCACGGCAAAAAGCTATGCCCATTTTTGTTCTACCATTAAAAATGCTGTTATTGTGTTAAATAATGAGTAACTATTTCCCAGTGATTACTACTCTGACTGACACATCGGTTCTATCAAATGATTAGCTGATGCTCTTCTTCTTTTTTCAATAGAGGGTAATAGTCGTGAACATATTTCAGCAGAGCCTCTGGTAGCTGCAGAATCATGCCATAGGTTCGTCCTCACTTCATCTCTACCACTACTGGATATGTAGTAGTTTTAGCACAAATACTTACCTTGATAGAATACTGAAGAATGAGTCAATGTAGGGCAGAATAAAACTTGCTGCAAGTCAATGCAAATTACATATTTGCTTGTAGCAATGTCATAACCTCATCGCTTAAAAATGTATATTCTTCAGCCTATGGTGCAGTTCACTGTCTTGCGCTATTTTCTTTCTCATTTCTTTATTTTCTGCACATTGTAGTTGCACCTACAATTTTTCGCAATACTTGCATTTATTACTTTGTGGTATGCTAAATTTAAAGTTCTATTCACACAAGACATCAACGTATTAACGAAATTTACACCAAGTTCAGGAACCTTTCATATAAAATGTGAGTACATGTTTCTCAAAGTAAGTTCGGGGTGTAAATACATTGATATTGATTTTGCTCTAGAGTAATTTGGCTCTTGTTTGGGAAAATTGTTTATATGCTTACGAATAGTATTTTTGACGTCTGCTGTAATAGCGTATGGTCTGGTGACATGCCTACAACGACAACAGTCTTCCGGCTTAATCATTCTATTTGTCATTTTCGACTGCAGCACCTTATTTCTTTTTTTTTGTAATTTGTAACACATTAGACATTACATAAATTGTTTTTGCACATTGGTAGAGTAACACATTGATTAATTTTTTTTAATGTAATAGAATACGTAAATATAGTTAACCTTTTGAAGGTAGCTTCAGTTTTATCTTTACGCCTTTTGCATGGCTCTTCCATTGACATGCAGTTAAGTAGATATGAGCTTTGCTTATTGTAGTTCATTAAATAAAAAGCAGCAAATAAGTCTCGCTTATTAAGTATCTAGGGTCATAGTTGCGCAGCCTTATATTTTGCAGTTTTGTGGATTGCAAATCCTCAGCTGAAACATGAACGTTAGTTCGGTTAGGTTTTATAGCTTATAAAGTTTTTCTAACTCTTCAGATGCTATTTTCTCAGGTAGTGTACGACCTTTCTTTTCTGTTCACGTACTCTATACCACTGTTTCCCAACCTCTTTCTCTCATTATGTTTCCATTTATCTAGGTTTATCTTTCCTGTTCTCATCTTATTTAGGCTTTCATTAAGAGAAGGCGTTTTGAACATAATTACATAAACCTTTCTTCCATGCTATGAAAAATAATTTTGCTCTGTTACTGTAGAAGTATATGGAAGCACTCTGATATATTTTAAAATTACCCACAGATGCGTATAAGGACATTGTCAATTTTTATGAAAAATCATCATATGTCAAAAATGGAATATAAATCCTTCTTCTAGGGAATGCTAGAATTGTAAAATCCCAAAAAAACATTTATCCGTTTCTCCAGTTGTTTTGAAAACAGCTGAATTTAAATGAATAAGCAATATTTGATCTCCGTCTTGTCTTATGTTCATTATGTTCTAAAGCTTCGGGTGGTTGCCGCAATTCATTATTTTCATTAATTTCTGTCTCTAGACGTACGCGTCCACTGCTGAATCAAATAAGGTCTATCCAGCTGCCTGCTATTTTCTTTAATTATATCATCGCTCCTTCTCGTCGGTGGTCTTCCTTTACTCTTCTTTTCAGCTCTGGACCTCCATTACATCACTCTCTTTGTCCACCTGTTGTCCGTCATTAGAGCTATGTGGCCAGCGCATCTCAATTTACTATGTGTTATACGTTGAATAGTGTCAGTAACTTGTTTCCTTCTCTAATAGTTTTATTATGTACTGTATCCATTATCCTGATCCCCAACATAGCCCTGGCTACTCCCAATTTTGGTAGTCAGCCAAGTCCTTCGTTATTTCTTTCTTTTCTTGTCGTTCTGTGTATTTCTTCAATATGAGCCTGCCCCATCCTCGTCTTTCCCCAGGGCTTTCCTCAGGAATTTGTTTGGGTATTCCTTCTGCATCTGTCCTCAGCACGTGTCCGTACCAATCCAACTGTCTCTTTTACATTATTTTATTTACTACTTGTTTTCCAAATCTTCCTGTCTCGCTATCCATTTTCTAATAATTTTATTTCTGGCCCTTGTATTCAGCTTTTGTGCTTCTCCTCTCTCAGGAAAGTTGCATGTATTCCATTATAGATCTCGAGTGTTCCTTTGTTCTGAATTTTTATTTTTCTATTATGGTACTGTTCATTTCGAAATACCCGTTTATCGCTTTCTTTATTCTGTCGTCAATTTCTTCTACCATAGCAGTTCCAATTCTTTACAACCAATCCTGAGCTCGTGGTTGTTCTTGACCATTCTCATTATTCTACTTTTCGATGTATGGATCGTCATCCCTTCCTCTTGAATTTGCTTATTATCTCTTGCAATTTTTGTTGAAATTCTGCCATTATTAGAATGTCATCTGCGTGTACAAGTGCTTGTATGTATTTTGATGTTACAGTTTGGTACTCAACTAGGTACAGTCTCTCTTCTATCTTGTTTACTCAGTTTATAACTCAGATTACCACCATGCTTTACGCTCAGGTTCATATCAAAATATACTTTTCCGTACGCATGGCTTCTACTTCGTACTCCAAAGTTTTCTTAGAACATTACGTTCTCTTGTTTTTTCCTCCATGGTTCGTGCTGTATAAAAAATATAATCTTCGGTTTGTCGGTTTGGTCTAAAAGCTGTTCTTCTGTGTTTGTTTTATTTATTGTGTTACCATCTTTTTTAGTACTCTTAAATAGAGTTGTGCTTAACTTTTTATATTATACATCTATCGGATTAATTAGGTTTATTTCCAATCTTGTGCTAATTGTTCTTCTTTCCAGGCAGGTAGAATAAGTTTTTGGTATCTACATGTTTATAATTTTTGTACTTATTTCATCTTTCTCGCTTGGTTTTTAATTTTTATATTTCTAATGGCTTTAGTTATTTCCTTCGTAGTAATAGTATCTTCTTTACTTCTATCTTTTTCTAAATCGAAATTTTTTATCTTCTCTTGTTGGGCCACTTGTTTATATTGGGAATTAAATTTATTACTATAGTAGAGCCTCCAACTTTCCAATCCAACTATTTCCGTTCTTTTCGAACGTTTATAGCTTTCATTTACTGCAACAACGATCGTAACAATTTAGAAATTACATAAATTCTTTTAAAATTGCAAACATCGATTCTAGAAGATATGTTGGTACACTAACTGCTGTAGATTTCAGTCAGAAACAATTGAAATGATTTGCTCATTTTCGCATGTTTTATTGCTCCAATTTTAATCGTTTTGCGCGTTAGGGAGTGACCGCTCGAGTCTGGTATCCAAATGGTAGCTCAAAGCTTAACAGAAACTAAACACAATGGGTAGGTTGCAATATCGCCGCATCATTAGTCAGCAAACAGCTAGCAGATATGCATTTTGACATCTACATCAATAAATAAGCCACTAACAGCCGGAAATATATTTTCAAACAAAAGTAAGAGCCCGAAACAAGCATACTTAAACAGGGCAGGCTGGAAATTCTAAATATACCGACTGAACTGCGATATTTCAAATGAAATACGAACGCAGGCATCTAGCGTGCGACGGCGACACTGCGCGGCATTTGTTTTAGCTAAAAGACCCTTCATCAAATGAGTAATGATCCACCTTCTCCGGAATATTTCCTCGTTTTTTGCCGCATATTTTAAACAGATATTTTCAAATATTTCGGTGATATAATTATTTGGCTTCGTGACGTTTGCTGGTTTATGGCTGCGCCCCAACGATTTTGTAGGTTTGATGGGAATTTTTGACGACTGGATGGGAGCTTCTCCATCGAGAAGGTAGCTTTGAAGTAGGTAAAGAATTTCGGCCAGAGAGCTTAATTGCCACCGTATATTAATTGTGTAATTTTGTCAGATTTTATCACATTCTGTTTGAAAAAGGCGGGAAAACAAAGTGATGTGAGAGTACCGAGTAGAACGGCGATGACATGGCGCAATTCACACAATACCCATATAATTCCTTTCATGGTAACAAAGTGTTGGCACTAGATTTTTTTGTGGTAGTCACGTATCTGAATAATGAATCATAATTAATTAAATAAGTTCCGCGGCAACATGAATATAATTAATACAAATTTGTATGCGTCGGTTTGTTTATTCTACCGCTTGTCGGGAACTGCAATGTAAAAGCCAAAGAGTAGTGACATTAATGTGGTATTGTTTTGAAAAATTTAATAGGCTATGTTAATTTAGTTCCTCTTCACTGGCAGTGGGTTGTATAGGTTATTTCAGTTTGGTCATGTGAATGTCGACTCCAGATCGCTGTGTTCCCATGACTTGAGCTTTATGAGCCTACGAATTAGGTAACGCGACATCTGTTGGTGGTTATCGCAACCATTAATTAATATGTTAGCCTGAAATAGGCAGTGGCTCTTAACTAACCTTTTAATAACGTTTCAATGGTCGCGGCCAACTATTATCGACTAATTATTGCAAAGGTTTTGTGCAGTTCCGAGACGCCGTTTACAGGCTATTTAATGCCTCTAATTTTTAGCAAATAAATTAAGTCACGACTTTGGCACAACAAGAGATGTTAATTAGATGGGTGTTTCAGTCCGTTTGTGTTTTGCAACTAGCGTGCAATTGAAATTCGGAGTAGCTATACATTCGAGTTGTATTGAACTTTATTTACTGTATTATCCAACTCAATCGAAAAATTATCTTGCCAGAATCGTTAATTGTAGAACCGAAAGTTTTTATACGATCTTCTACAATATAAATTTAAAGCTGCCTGTATATAGATTAATACTAACACAATCCCAACGTTAATTTTTTAGAATATGTAGAATAGGTAACTTATATAATTTAAGTTCTATTTAGTTGGTATGCAATTTTAAATTTAAGAATTTTGTATTGTATTCGAGAACAGATATCGACTAAGATAAACTACGGTGTCTGCTTTGTACGTCCAAGAAAGAGAAAAAGCAAGTACACATATACAAGAGAATTTTGTTACGTGCAATAACCAACAGTTACAACAAAAGCAATTATAATACAGAATGTAACTGGTAAAATACTCCTTAGATCATGAATATAGAAGACTGCTGAGTGGTCGTGGTTACAAAGTAAAGTACTACTCGTTATCAGTACAATATTAATCAATGGGCTGCAGACTCTGTTACATTACGTAGGATATCACAACAGAGCCACTCGAGTGTATATATACGTCAGCAAGGCAATAAATAAGTGCAGCGTTACGCATGTAAAATATTATAGTTAAAGTTCAACGCTAGTTTGTAATAGAAAAATCACGACTACTAAAGATCAAACGTCTGCTATGAAACCAATTTTAGTACTTTACTACAAACTTGTTACGAACAGCTGTTAAACCAAGTAAAATGTATAAGTATTTACGCTATTCTATCCGTGCAGACAACAGAATTAAAGATTATTAAACGTTAAATAATTACTTTAGTGCAATTTAAACATAACCTGCAATATGGACGTCGCTTTCACAACACAACTTACCAGGTCGGATTTAGTCAAGCAGCAGTGAACCTTGCCGTCATCTACAAAATGCAATGCACCACGCCAGGTACAGGCAAGTAACTGAGAACTTGACCAAACGTGGAACCGTCCTGTAGTATTAACGCCCATAATGAATCCACAAGTAGTAAGAATTTATGGTGACTTAACTCGTGGTAAGAAACGACACAAAGAAAAAGAAAAAGTTAAGAAAAATAGAAAAAGCTGCAGAAAAAATGTTTGTTAAGTAGTTTAAGGCTATTCCCTAAAATTGACTCACCCCTTAGTTGGTGTTCGAGCTTATAAGTGATAAATGTAACCTTAAAATATTGAAATATCTTGGGTCTATAATTAATTCAAAAGCGTAGTGCGAGGAAAAAGTGGGAACAAGAATAAAAATAGCAAGAACCACCTTTCAAAACTACTCAAAGGTTGAGTTTGGATACCCTGCTGAAAATGGTGGAATCAGATATGTAGTCAATATTGCTATACGCTTCAGAGACTTTGTCTTTAAAGATTCGAGTGATTAATCCCTTAGAAGAGAAAGGTTAGTGACCTCAGTCACATTATGAGAGGTAACAAATATAAACTACTGATAAAAAACTGGTAGAAAACCAATTTCATGGCTAAGAGAGTTTAGGCAGTAGTTTGGCATAAAAGAACAATCTTCAACATGGCGAAAGGCTCCTTGCATATAATAAAATTTAATAAACACCACCAACATCAGACTTAATCACAAACCTGTGACTTTGCACAGGGCATCCAAAGAAGAAGAAGATGTAATGACAAAATAACAACTACACAATTAGGTGAGGATTATAAAAAGGTAAATACAAATATCCTGTGAAATATCACCTATATGATTTCAATAGATATGCGAGTATACCACAATTTGAATTCTTTGTGGGCATTTAAATTTGACATAGCCGCTTTATTTCCTGCAGTTGCACCTGTTATCGTTGGACTTTGCCAATTATCCAATCGTATTTGCACAGCAATTAAGCTAATTATTTATTGCTCTATTTGTAGGCTATTTACTATTATCTCAACAGTTTAACATGGAAGGACACTTATAAAACTGGGACTAGATCAATCCATTCGAAATGTTCTCTTTTCACAATCCGATACCAGTATCTCTGCAAGACAGTTTCAGGACTGCTGTTGCAGCGGTTGAAGTCGTATCGATCTCGGAGCAGTGGGCTGCGAATTTGGTTTTCATATTTATTTTATATAAATTGCCTTTGAGTCGATGCTGCGGGATGCCTTAATAAATTGGTTTTAGATTTCCGTGATGACAGTCGACGTTTAGTGGGTCACATTAGCATTTGAATTCGTCAGGCTATCTGAGTAATTTACTACACATGTTGCCTAAGCAGAACTATAAAAGATAACCAATTCGGTTTTGGGAGCAGGTTTACCTTAACTGCCGAAACTGCGGCTTTTTAGCCAAATAAGGCAGAAATTCGGCTCTAATTTGTACAGGGGCCATTCGCGGTTTCTGTTTAATTAATACAGAAATACTTGAGCTAATTATTTGGAATGTGGTCGAAATACTACTATTTATACAAATTAATTGCTAGCATTTGAAAGTATCGAGAACTAATTATTGCTATTTTTGCGACATTAGTTGTTATTATTTCGGCTTTATAGACTTTTTTGTCTTTTAAATTCGCTAGCTGTAAATTTTATCCTGCTGGACAGATGGCAGGTCTGAAGATTACGGTCGAACTAGCCATCTCGTTTTATTTAATTGGGTAGTCACATAGTATTGAATATTTTGCAATTTTTGCAATATATTGTTATAGTTATCTATACATTTTTCGTCATTATATCGACGTCTTATAGTTATTGCAACATAGTGTAAACAGTGTTGCATTATACCTACGATATGCAATGTTTTTCTTAATCATTCGAGGTGATTATTTAAAATTGCATTTAATCAACATTAATTAGGTTGATTGTTTGCAAGCGCATGCAAGTACGAGGCCAGAAAAACAATTTCCAAACTAATGCGGTATCAGCCATCAACAACACTGTTGAAAATGGGGGAAGATATTACGAATACCGATCATAAGAAAGTATAGAAGCAAATCGATATTTTCAAAAAAGGATTCAATTTAAGTACGAGTCTATGTTGAGATAAAACAAGACAAACAATTGAATATCAAATACAAAGGTAGTGGAAAAATATTTTGAAAAACACCTAAACGCAACAGCGATCAGAACTAAACCAACAAAGACCAGAGCTGAAGAACAAGAGGAGTACAACAACCTACCAACCCTAGAAGAAGGTGAAAACCAATCATTAAATTATTAACTAATAATAAAGCACCAGATAGCATCCCATTAGATCTATTAAAATATGGAGAGTTACACCTGCCAGTAGCTGTAATGGAACTATAAAATATGAAAAACAGAAATAATTCCCAAAGAAAAAAACCGGTATCATCTGTCCAATACATAAAAGATGAGACAAGCTAAAATGTAAGTAAAAAACGACTTCCCTAATCAGCTAGAATGTAAAATCTTTAAGGGAATATTCCTAGTAAGCCCAAATTGCAATCCCTTCGCGACCATCGTCCAAAGCAAACATTGGGAAATATCAAACAGGTACAACACACCAACTTTCCACAGTGAAAGATGCTGGGAGTACGACATAGTGTGTACCAACTCTCCGTGGACTGTAGACAGGCCTACTATAGCACAGATGAGAAAAACTCTACAGCGCATTATGCTAGCCTTAGAAATACCGCCGAAATTTGTAAGACTAACAAGATTAACAATGGAAAAGTCCAATAGTAGATAGAAGAAAATCGAACAGATTCGTTTAAAGTAAACCAAGTCCTCAAGAAAGGAGATGGACTCGCCTCAATCTTCCAATTAGCGCTAGATGACGCAGTAAGGAAAGCCATGGTATATACCAAGCATCGCTGATATACAAATTCATTCGAATAGCAGTGTATCCAAATAAACATACTTGGAAGACAGCTAAACAATGAAAGAAACCTATATACAACTACAAAACGTCTTAGAATAGAAGCAAGAATGAACAATGGACAATACGATACGACCATAAGTTATATCAGCTCTTTGCAGAAGCCGAAATATCAACAATAATACGATTGTTATACTTAAATAGGCCGGGCGTTTACACAGGGTGGAAGAGCCGAGAACGTTCAAGAAAATCTTCGACCACAAACAAGGCAGAAGACTGATAGGAAGACTAGGGGAGAAAGCGGCAGATAAAATTAAAGGAGACGCTCCACTAAACTGGACAAATACAGGGAAAGATAGAGATAGCTGCAGGCGGAAGATGGAGGCGGCACGTATCAATACTACCTGAAGAACGACCCCGCAGCCCTTTGGCATGACGTTAGTACAGGAAGGGCGAATTTGCCGACGTGCATTTGTCGCGTCACTTCAGCCTTCCTGTGCTGACGTCAAACCGCGCCGCGCCGAAGGGCTGTGGTCTTGTTCTTTAGCTGGTACTGCATATACCCGATTTAGGTTGTAGCCTTATTGGATGGATAAAGCTCAATAACAGTTCTAAATCATATTGATAAATTTATATTTCTAATTCTAACGCTATTTGCATTCTACGACTTTAAGTGGCATTAAACAATATATGAAATAAAAGCAAAGTTGTGTGAAAACCTAGTAGTCATTGATAGAAAATACCCCTAATTAACCAGATTAACCTAATGTTGTCAGCTCTGGCATCTAGACATCAATTGAAACACCTAGAATGTCTTCTTCTTCTTTTCTTCTCTATTTAGTCATTGCTGCCTGTTCATTTGCCACTTTTATTTGGTTAGAGTAAGTTGTCACTCCATCCCTTTTGGTACCTTCCTATGCTTCTCCTCCCAGCGAGAGGATTTATCTCTTATCTGCTTCACTAGTCGATTGTTGTTCATTCTCGAGATATGGTCGTCCCATTCGCTCCTTCTGTTGCTCACCCAGTCCAGTATTGGACTATTGTATCCCATGTTTGGCGTATCTCCGCACTTCTTGTTCTGTCACGCAGTGTTTTATTTGTTATTTTTCGTAGGTAGCACCTTCATCTCCGTGGTTTCCATAAGATGTTTAGTTTTCGTTGTTTCTGGTCTTTTAGGTGATGAGAAAAATAGTGGTTTTCAATTTCGTCTGGCTGTCTGTTTTTTGGCGATAGAACAATTCGATGGAGGAAGACGGTGATGTATTGCATGCGGATTATATGTCTACCAGGCACGAGCACATAAAAAGATAAAACACTCTGTATTTTTGCTTTGACTCATAAGATTAATATTTTGCACTTAGATCAGATTTGAACCCTTGTAGAAAAACGGCATATTTTGAAGCAAACCTATACACGGCGAACACCTTAGAAAATTAAGTAATTTTTCCTTTGATAGTTTCAATTTTTTTTGTTTCAAAACTCGCACTTGCGAGGAAAGTTCTGTGTAAAGGCCTTAGCAGTTTTTTTCTATTGTGATTGAATATGAATATATTTATTTATTTTGCACTCTCATGAATAAGAAACGTTATTTTATTTGTATATTACTGGGGCGCTAGACTTTTTGAGCACTGCAATCTAAACGGGTTCTATAAACACAAAACCGAAGGAGATCTTTAGATAGTTTATTCGATCCTTTTTTGTGATTACTTTTTCACCAAAATGAGTTGTTAAGTTTTTAATCTAAAAAATATTAAAAAACAAACAACCTTTCCTACTCCAGGTACTATTTTTCCTAAATAAATTCAGACGCCCTTTGCCTGCTTCCGCCCCGAGCGGCCACACAGCTCGAATGCCCCAAAATTGGCAGCGGTTATTAATTAAAATATAAAATAGTTGCCACAAAAAGTGGGACTTACGTAAAGACTTCTAAGGTGTGTTGGAAGCCGCAGCCTTTTATTTGTTAATTAAGGAGAAAAGTCGTAATTAGATTATGCGGCTTGTCCGCCAGCATCCAGAGTGCGTTGTAACGATTCGTTATTAACGATTCGTTATTAGCTACGTCCGGCGAATTGGAGGATCGAATCCCGATGAGCCGGACTGTTAGCCGATTCGAAATGATTCTTGCTTCGGCGCCTTTATAAAAAAGGCCAATTAAAGAGCTAAACGCAGCGATTTTGCGACGAAAAGGCTTAATTTGAAATTCCTTTTGAGTGTCGGCGCAGACATAATATAAAATTTGTGTCCGACAGAGCTGGAGCGTGCAATAACAGTAAAGTTGTACAAAAATGGACTACAGATAGCCAATTTAAAATAAATAGCAATACAGGTGCCTGTTTTCAGAGTTAAGTGATTATTTATTCGCGCGGAGTTGGTCTAATTGGTGTCTCCGGAGCTGGAATGCACAAAACCGGGAGCCCGTTCGTTTTAATTGAACTAATCTCCTATCCGATTCTTTATCCATTAATTAACACATTGTAATTTGAATAAAATGTCCATTAACTGATTGGAAAGTGCTCGTTTTCGGTTTTCTTAAATTGGACGTTTCTTTCCGTTTCATTGATAATTTCGTTGAGAAATATACTTGTTTTTAATTAGTAGGTAGCTGCTTAAAAAATTAACGGATTTCTTTATCACGGAATTTTACAACCGAAAAATTAAAACCATAAATTAGGGATCGAGCCTTTTTATTTCTCCGCTCCGGTAAAATTCGACTTAATCCGCCGCACTCAAATAATTACCGCAAATATATCAAAAGCCGTTGCCTCGGCTCAATGCTCGCCCGATATGTCGCTAATGAATTAGATTTGCCTTATTCAGAACATCCCCAGAAAGGCCGTTTGTTCAGCCTCTTGTATTTTTTGCGCCTCTCAAGTGCGCACCATCAGTCTTCATAACGATTATTGTAGCAGCGACTTTTATCGTTATTTTATCGATAATTTTTAATGGTGGCAGCTGTGCCGAGAAAAGGTATTCCACACTCTAGCAGTTTTTCATCAAATCATTTGAATTTATAAACTTTTCTACGAACGAAGTCAATAAAATTCGATAGAGTAGATTATAGATAGAAGAGATACGATCTATTTTGACGAGTTTTGTAACTGTAAAAACTGCAATTTGAAGCGTCATTGCGACATCTTCAGTATGTTGCAGCGAAGTTGCTATGGCAATATGCGTATATTATGGTGTGTCCATTCTTGAAGCACAAATTAGAAAAATGCATGCTATCTTTGACAAAAACATTATTAGTAGACTTTGAAAGTTAAAAAACATCTATCCGAAATTGGAAGCAGTACACAAATAAGACTGTAGAGTTATAAAAACTGCAAAGGACGAAGATCAATGGGAGCACTAAGAGAAAAGATGCAAGGACTCGATGGTGTAAATCGCTTAGCTTATATCAAGAGTAGAAGAAAATTCGATAATGTAGAAGTAATTAAAACAAATACAATTATAATTTAAAAAAAAATGTTTTTAATTTTTTTACCCGCTACAACAATCTGATGTAATTTCTGCAAAGGACACTTGCCAAATTCTTAATTCTATGCGAATTTGCGATGAGATCGCAGATTTGCAATACTGCCTTCAGTGTATAGAAAACAAAAATTGATAAACTTTCTGCTTGTCCCTCGTACGCGCTCGACTACGAAAATGGTCATGGAGCTCATTAAGCACCACGAGGAATTATTTTAATTTATTTATAGATCAGACAAGGCACCTTGATTGTAGGTCTTATCAAAATTGTACCGTTCCATGAACTAAAATAGGCTCTAGTTTAAATAGCAGTAAACTAGATTAGAATTGTCTACTGAATTACTATAGCTACTGAGGTTCTCAATTTCTTGTAACCGGTTTTTAGAGGAATTTGTTAGGCACCCGTGCGCGTTTGATAACTGGAAATAATTAATTGAAAGCCCATGCACTTGTGGGCAGCGATTTACTATTGAATTTTTACTTTTCTTTTGTTTTTAACGTTACTAAATAACCATTTTTACTGCTTTTATAGTTTTGTGGAAAATATCAACTTTAAGTATTTTAGTTTCCTGGTTTCTCAGTTTCAGTAATGTTACTTAGTCGTAAAGTTATTACCATCTTGGATTTTATCTATTTCTTTAAGACTATATAAATTTGGCATCTGCATATTCATATTGGCGCTTGGTTTGACCTATATAATAATTATTTCAGTTAATGTGTTCTCTCTTTTTTAAAATGTGCAATAAAACAATACAGAAAAAATACTCATGATTTTGTACTAGTAGCAATACCAGTCACTCCCTCCAAATGACAGAGTTCCAGCATTCTTTTTCATTTAATAGTCAGATTAAGCAAGATTTTTATTTTGAAAATTAAAAGGCCAGCAAAAATCTAGAAGTGGACATATCACTTACAGGTAATAAAGTAGCTAAAATACATTAATGCAATGATAAATTACTTAACAAATCGAGGAAAGCGAAAATTGCTTAACTCCAATCATGTGCAGTAGCTCCGTCTCGCTGAATCATTAGTGGAATAGTACACTGCAGTCCAGACATGTTTATGGATCCCACTAATCGCACTGATCAGATAGATAAATAGTATAAACAATTACACCTCTACATATACCACACTGCAGTATTCTGCGTTTTCCAAAGCCCATAACTGGCTTTTGACGAGACATAATCCTGAGTTACATCCGTTAACAAATCTGTCAAGGTGGACGTGACACTCATCGGTAAAGAAAGCAGTTGCGATATTAATTTGATCATTATCCAACACCTGTGATAAGTTGTCCATATTTATGATGCTACTTGCAACCTGTTATCCAATCTTGGAGCGGTGGAAACTTTTGCTTGTTTTTCAGAGATTTAAATTTGCACAACGAACAAATTGGGAAATTAATTAGCTGTAAGTGGTTTTACCTGAAGTAAGACTTTCTAAAATTGCAAGTGCATGCAGAGAATAGTAGAGTTATTAATGGGATACCATGTTTATTTGCAACCACCATATATTGGTTGTTACACTATACATTTTAACGCCTTATTTGACTTGCTAATGCCCTTGATGAAAACCGGGGTGTTATAACGTGTGACAGATTTAATTATGGTTTATATTTGTACCAAAAATACTTGTATACCCACAGCAGCGTCCAGGTATGGCCTCGGTTATGATTGATGGGCCCTGTAATTGAATTTGCAAATTTTTCGTGAGCAAAATTTGTAGCCGATAAGGACTAAAACGCAAAGGGGATAATTAAATTTGTTCCATTAGAAAATTGCTCTGGGAAAACGTTGGGCAATAGTATTTTCCAGTATCTTAAATGCTTCTCGAATGATAAAACTGCGTATTTCCCACTAAACTCTGCCGTTAATAGGGGAGAATTTATGTTTGGCCAGTTGAGCTGTTGAAATGTACATTTTAATAATTTTACATATTAATGGGGCGAGGTGGTGAATAAGGTCGTTTCCCATCCCTGAAATTCGGTAATGTTTTCATATTTTCGCTGATCTCTTGATTAGCCCGCTTTAGTTTGCACGTGACACCCGATAGTTATATGGACGTATTTTTTAATTACAAATTTGCATATAAATTCGTTCTCCGCCTTGTGCGTTTGTAAATTTATGCGACGAAACCGTCGTTTTAATTTCGCTTAGTTGATATTAATTTTTTGACGACCACTATCAACATTCCTGCATGAAGTCGCCACTATACTATTTCGCACTTTACATGTTCAGTAAACACAGGGTGTCCAATTTTCCCAATGGGATTAAATGGAAATCTCAGTTATTATTACAAGTCAAAATGTTAGCTTTCGAAGTTACAGTAAAAAAATATGGTTATTTTATTTCGGTTGGACATAACTGTCCACGTGTTTTTCAAGTAACGATTTTTCATACCTACACTATAATGCTACAGGTTGAAATATGCTCTACACCAAAAATTAAAATAAAATTTCAACTAAAAGTAAAACAATCATTATTTATTAGTGCTTTAAACATTTCACATTTTTGTTAAATATATTTGTGTAATTTCTGTAATTTTCAACAGTTGTATCATCTGCCATGTCACACATCACAAATCAAGTTAAACAATGTAAGTATTACGAACAATGACGTCAAACACACTGTATAGTTTACTTTAGTAATATAACAATTAATAAATTCTTATTTAATTCAAAAATATATAATATAGGAACAAAGTCCTATTTAAAGATTTATAAATACTTATCAACGCTTTCTCCATTACTTCTATTTTTATTTAATCATCGTTCAACGTTGAATTTACTAATTTTTTTACACGAATTACAGACTTTTAGAGTAAAAAAATATTTTAATCGAGTTTTTCTACTTTTTGATCCATTTGAAAGGTGTTATGCTGAGATAATGTATATAAGTATATATAACGGAAAGTCACAACCCTGACTAATCAACGCAGAGCCGAAACCACTGGTACTAGAAACTTGATATTTAGGTGGAAGGTTCACTTAGTTGCGTAAGGTAGTGCTAAGAAGGAATTTTTTGAAATTCTATCCCTAAGGGGGTGAAATGGGGTAAAATGTGTTTTCACGAAGTCCACAATATCTCTTACACCCGACAAGATATCGATTTGGTGTTTACTTGCAAAGATTATTAATGCAAATACCTAGAAACGTATTTTAGCATTTTGCCCTAATCAACCCCTAAAGTTGCAAATCTGGATTTCGGAGTGAATTAAAGAACCCTTTGTATCTCCTATATTTATTGAGTTACAACATTATTTTTGGCATATAGATGTATTTTTAAAATATTTAAAAAGTAGTTAAAGAGATTTCAAAATTTTACTCCTAAGGGGGTGAAAAAGGGTAAACTGTGTTTTCACGAATTCCCCAATATCTCTTAGACCCGATGAGATATCGACTTGGTGTTTGCTTGCATAGGAGCATAGGTATCCAATACAAGTGTCTAAAACCACATTTCTGGATTGTTCCCTAATCAACCCCTAAAGGCGCACATCTGGATTCGGGGTGAATTAAGAAACCCTTTGTATCTCCTATGTTTATTGAGTTAGACCATTGTTTTTTGGCATATAGATGTGTTCTTAAAATATTTTAGAAAGTGTTTTAAGAGATTTTAAAATACCCCTATAGCCGTAAAAAGGGAAAATTGAAAAAGGGTAGGTTGTTAAATTTCTCAATTATTTTTCACTGTGGATTTATTCCAGGATAATATGGAATGAAAGAATTTTTTTAAATTCCACCCCTAAGGGGCGAAAAGGAGTAAACTGTGTTTTTACGACCTACTCAATATCTCTTAGAGTAAATAGGATTTCCGAAATTCCACCCTCAAGTGGTGGAAAATAAGGGTATCTTGCTATAATTTATGAATACAACATTTAGTTTGTACATATATTTTCTTTGTATCTCATTGTTATACTAAAACTATAGTGTTATTAATATATACAAGGGGAATGACAATTACGTAGACATTTCCAGGGGTACGACGTACGTGAAGCATAAAAGAGTTGTGGAGGACTTTTTGGGAAAAATATTGTGTTCTTTTTTACCTACAATATTGTTTTGCGGCGTTTGTTAGTTTAGCGTAGTGAGTGAAGGGGAAGGAAAGGGGGGCGCCCTAGAATTCATTTTAGATTTAGAAGAAAAAACATTTGTAGCCCGTATGAAGAACGGGCATCTTGTTGTATAAGTATATATTTTTAGCCTTCAGCAGAAGACTCATTTTCATTTAAGATTATTTTGTCAGTAATATACAAAATTCAAATAATATATTGAACTTTTACATTAATATAAATAAGTGCAGACCTTAAGCACTTTCTTTCATCCCAAAGACAATTCAGATTAGAACATATCGAATCTGCGCACTAATAAATATTTTTGTTAATTTTACTTCAATCACATTGATAAGCACGTTTGTCACTTCTTTCAAATGGTGGGAGTGGTTTATGACGCAATATACTTAGTAAACATTTGATATGCACTTGGAGATGCAATGAATATTTGTTTAAAATTACCAAAAAACGTGTAAAAGCCTACTAATTGTTTGTATGTTTGCCTAATAAAACAGAACTGTTGTAGTGGCTCATTTAAATTACAATAAAATTTAGATTAATTTAATCGGATTTAGAGAGAAATTAGTTGTTTTTTTAAATTATTTAAATAAGAATCTAAACCCTGTCTCTTGTGAAGAAAGTTAACGTTTCTGCCCTCTGGAGACTGGTTTCTGAGTAACAAGGGTACACACAAAACAAGACCAATTTTAGACCGTAGCGCGCCGTGAGCATGATTCACCCTCCAATCCACATTTTATGGCTGATTTTTCCATTATTTACTGAAAATTTATCAAGAGAGACCTAATGTTTTTACAAATTTTTTAATTTGTTTGATAAACAGAATATTATGACAGTTTCCTAACTAAAATTGAAGTTGCATTCGTAATTATCTATCAAAGTGTTTATCTTTTGTAGGTATGTTTGATATGCTTTTTAATCACAACCTGCTTATTGCATAACTCTATTCATTGGTTTAATGAAAATTAGTCGTTTCTGGACATCATGTAAAATAATTGTTTTTATTTCTTTTTTAAATAGGTGTTAGGTTTAATTTATAATTTTATATTTTTTTATGTATTTATCAAGTATGCCGTTCGGTTTTATCATTATTCATTTATTTATTACAACTTGAAATTTAAGTTGATATACTGAATGTACATTTCTCATTTTAATATCTTTGAACATTTTTCATTACTAATTTGAAATTTGAGAAGCTCAAAACTTGTAGTTACACCAGTGGGTAAAAAATTTTATTTTCTTCTGTCCTTTCATTTGTTGTTTATGCTTGCGATACGAGTTATATCAAGCAGTCCATAATGCCCTAGGGCGTAAGCAGCGAGCGTAATGGTGGTCATTATGATTTTTATAACCCTCAGATAACGAACAAACCCTCAAACGTGCATGCAAATCTCCACAATACCCTTGCTACAAAAATAACTATAATATAAGAATCTATTTTGTGTTTATTATTGTTAGTTAATGCATTAATTTTTTTAAAGTAAATAATTTTTAAATATGATTTTGATCATATTTATATTACTCAAATTACTTATTTTATTTTGTAATCACAGTCTTGCTTATTTTCTACTTTGCATTTGATAGCGGGCGTCTTTAAATTATATATATAATAAAATACGTGTATCATCAAGTTTATGTACTACCGAGTCGAATTAGTCACTTTTTACTCTATTTTCGACGGCTCGCTCAAGGTTTTGTTCGTCAGTTTGACAAGCAATGCCAAAATTGATAAAAATTATAAATTGGTTTAATTGTAAGTATTCCGTTCTGTACAGGGTGCCCCATTTTCGATTATATTACAGGGTATCCCACTTACGAGTAAAGATAGAGAGTTGCGGTTTTCGCAATACCGCGCTAATTTTTTGTGAAAAAAAAGATGGTATACACAAAATCTTCATAGACCGCTTTGTGTCCGAGATACAGGGAGAAATTAAAAATATTCCATTTTGAGACCCCTCGTATCCCCGTTATCCATTAACATATCTCATAGCTAAACACTGGCTCTTATACAGTATACTACGTAGAATGCAGTGGCGTAGTCAGATTTTTGCTGTGAGCTGTCAATTTTTACTTCCTTTTACTACTATAAAGGAAGTATTGGATTCACCCCAAAAATTCGAAATTGAGTTTTCAACAGATCTTCACGTTTTAGAGTCCCCTGATCCCAAAAAACATATTTTTTTTCATTGGTCTGTCTGTCTGTCTGTCTGTGTGTCTGTCTGTGTGTCTGTGAACAGAATATCTCAAAAACGAAAAGAGGTATGGCATTGAAACTTCATATATAAGTTTTGTGTACTATGTAGATGAGACAGCAAGCTTTTGAAGAAAATCGCATAACCGGAAGTAGGTGTTTACTCTTGTGATTTTTCAGTTTTTTTTCGCTTTTTTCAAAAACGGCTCTAACGATTTTTTTTAAATTTTACATTTTTCTTACATTTTTAATGTGTATTGATGTGAGATAGGTGATTTTCCAGTTGAATACTTCTAAAGTGGGTTTCTTTTGTTTTTTTTCTATTTTTTTTATTAACTCCTATTTTAAATAAAACACCAGGTATATTATTACATTTTTGAATTCACCTTAAAATTCTAGAGAAAATTTGTCTCTTCAACTAACACTCGATTTTGTACCGTTTTTGTAGAATTTGTAATTTTTGAAAATTTTTAACAAATGGTTAAAAATTAAAAATGAAATTTTTGACTAATTATAAGATCACTGTAAAAGGAAGTTGTGTGAGTGTATCACACCAGATTTTTAGCTATAAATCAAATCTATGTTTTTTAACGGGACACTTTGTATATTTTTCTTTCGTTTGATTGGAAATTTTATAAGCTTTACAAAAATATATACAGAGTGTCCCGTGTTAAAAAAAATAATTTTGGCTTTGCGATATGTTAAATGATAACGGAGATACGCGGTGGTCCCAAAATGCAATATTTTCAATTTTGCCCTGTATCTCCTAAACGAAGCGGGCTATGAAAATTTTTTGTGTATACCATCTTTTTTTTTCACAAAAAAAGCATCACAGTATTGCAAAAACCACAACTCTCTATCTTTACTCGTAAGTAAGATACCCCGTAATATTATCGAAAATGGGACACCCTGTACATAAAATATCGCATGCACCTCGTGCGCAACTAGCTGGTCTTTATGGCCCTAGTCATGTTAAGAGCTCCGCAGCCAAGCTTTGGGCTCTAATTTTTACCGCGCGGTCCATGGATTCCTCCTTACGTACTTGGTATATAAATAACTATTATAGCTCTCGGAAAATTTAAAGCTCTCCGCTTCGTGACGACCTTTAAACATTTCCTTGCTCTATAATCTATCGATTAGGCACTTAATACATAAATAACTAGTATGGCAAAACTCAAAATGTAAGTTAAAATCAAAACCAACTACTACTTTTAGTGACATCTGAGCGATACTTTAGTTCTGACTATACTATGTTAGTCTACGTAAAAAGGGTGCATCAATAATCTGTAGTTCGTTTTTCGTTGCTCGTGAGAAACAAATGAGTTTTTAGACTAAAACTGGTTAACGGGAAAATATATTTTATTTCTAACTATCGTACTATTCTGGAGAAAAATGATTTTGAATTCCTAATATCAACAAATATTCCCATTTAATCACATCGAAAATGGGACATCCTGTACATATCGTTCGTAACTTATGCAATTTTCGATTTGTCTGAACTTCAAAGCCTTGAATCTACTACTAATTTTAATCATGATGCTGTGCTTCCGCGTGCTTCTGAAAAGAGAAGTGATAAGGCGGCCGCTTAACTGTTTTTCGAAATCTGTGGTCGTTAGCGCCGAGATAGCTTTATCTCGGTTAGAATAATAAATTGTACTACATCAGGTGTTAATGCTTCTGGAGCGCCGGAAATAACCATAAAATAAGTGGCCGATCCTCCTAATCAGCGCCTAAACGAAACAAAGAGCCAATTATAGTGGGAAATTAAGGCAAAATTAGTTGTCGTTAACCCGGACAATAATTCCAATTGTGAAACCGCTTATGCAAGCAGCCAAAATGATACATAAAACTCATATAAACAAGTCGACCTAAAAAGTGGAGCCCGACAGGCCGGATCATTATTTCTAATCTAGTGTATTAATTATAATAGCCGCTAATTAACCAGCTATTAAATACTAATTAGTTTATTATATGCGTTGTAATTGGATATAGCCATACAGAGTTTTTGTAAAACCCCCAGACTGTTAAATATTATGAATTATTTACTAATTCTTACTTAACGAGTGGGTAATAAATAAGCAATTTCCCAAACGATCCCGCCGAGGGCACATATGCAGACAATAAAATATACACTTGAATTGCAAAATATCTCTTTTTCATGGCGTAATGGCCGGTCGCGGTTTTTTCGGCTGCCTCTAAAGATGGCAGCGCAGTCGCACGCGGCAGTCGCACGCGTGCAGTTGAAGCTCGGCTGACTTGATCATGTACCATCAATTAAACGTAATCGCTTTCCAGAAATCAGCTTTATATTTCACTTTCTGGGAAACGGACTTCTTTCTCAACATTATTTACTAACAGTAAACTGCTGGCAGGTACCCTTCATACGCTGTTGGTCCGCTAGTTTAGTCCCTTATTAATTGGTTTTCAGTTTGTTGTTTAGAAATATCCTTTTTGGTAGTTATAAATCGACAATGCTTTACACAAATGCAAAAAAGCTCGCCCCCAAAAAAATTCATATAAACAGAGGGGACTGACTATATATTAGTCGCTTACTGTTAGCTCATGTTTTTATCCTTCAAACTAAAATTTTATTGTCGGACACATTGAACAAGTTAGTCATTTTAACTATTGTGATTGTGATATAGCGTATAATAGCAACAATGACGTAGATAAAGACACAAAGGATCCAATAAATATGTAAAACTATAGAAGTCTTATAGAAATAAAACTACAAAGGAGACAGTTTGCAATACTATGGAAATATCTTTACTGTTGTATGGTAGTGAAACGGGGTGCTAAAGAAAAGAGTCCAATTATCAAAATTAAATCCTTAAGTGTAATTAAGAAATATAGGTACTATAGCGAGAAACGACAAGTGACATCTACCTAAACATTCTAGAAAAACCGAAATAATTCTCATGTAGCAAGAAATCATATCCAAGATTGCATATTCAAAGTATAAATAACTCTTGGGATAAACGAGACACTTGCAGGTTCTTAAAAAAGTGACAGTAAACAATCCGGAATACCTATAGGTGGTAACACCTACTGCCTTTTATACAGAAGAAGAAAAAAAGATGATTGCTTAGTCAATTACTAAACTGCAAAGTAAAACTCAAATTCTCCTTCAATCACCATAAGAAAAAGTCATGATTTAAACGTAGCTTTTACAAGAGCTTTCATCCCGACTCCACATAAAAATATTTGCTGTCAGTATTGGTTTATCTAGTTTTATTAAAGAGTGGCTGCAATCAAAGTCAAGTGTAAAAATTATTCTTATAGTTTTCACTTTTCAAGTTTTAACTTTCTGTAATATGTCAGTAGCAATAGCACAACCAACCCAAGTAGATGTAATGAATACTTATTAGTAGGGAATATTATTTATCGCAACCATATACTATGTAATAAGATCATTACTGACTTTTAAAAAGTTGGAAAATGAGCTATTCCCAACTTGTAACTTTCCAACCGGTCGGAAAAGTGATTGCCGTAGCAGCGGTTGGAAATGAATCCATTCCCGACCGCTGTGTAGGTAAGGACACTGGGACTCTCGTTCATCCATTCATGCGCGATCCATTCCCGACCGCTGTGTAGGTAGTGACACTGGGAATCTCGTTCATCCATTCATGCGCTTCACAACCTGTCGTATCATAATCTAATAATTTTTGCAATTATTGTTTAGAATAAAGTGGTTGCGAATAAAATAGTATACATACCACGGTGAAAAGTTTCATTCCTGTCTCGAGATAAAGTTGACCTCGACGCTACGCGTCTCGGTTAACTACTTAATCTCTCGACAGGAATGAAACACTTTCCACCTCGTTATGTAATATACTATTACCCTTTCGTTTTGTTTTTTTTTTGCTTTTTATGAGACAAACTTATTAATCAATCAATCAAAGTGTATAGTGATAGGAGTTGAGATAAGATTTCAAAAAAGGTTTGCATCTTTTCGTACCCATCTCCGTTCAGCCGTTTTCAATCCACTGCGGGATGTAGGCGTCCCCTAATTCTTCTTTTTCATAATGTCTACTCACCTTTCTTGCAGTCTGCCTACACGGCTTTCCGTTATTCTTGATCACTACTGTACTATCCTATTTGGCCATTTGTTTTTACCCTTCCAAGCTACATGTCCCACCCAACTTTAGTTCAAGCTAGCAATCCGGTGTAGGCTACTGCATCTGTCGTATTGTTCGTTACGAATACGGACGTCTCTTAGTTTGTCTCTGATACTAATACCAAGCGTTACCCTCTCCATCTGCCTTTGAGTTATCCTAATCTTTTGGAACTGTTCTTATTAGTTACAGTTATAGTTTTTAGCCCAGAGATTAGTACTGGTAGTACAGTAGTTCTTAGTTTCCCAGCCTAGCTTAATGTATCTTGAAATTTTAGCAGTCTAATTATCATTTTCCAATTTTATATGTTGCTTTTAATATGAGAAGTTAACATAAGTATAACTGACAGTCGTTAAATAGAAAAAAAATATAAATACCATTCTTCCTCATTCACATGTATTGAATTTTAAAACTGTGGCAACTGTTCATTAATCTTTCCACCAGGTCTTTCAAGAGATCTATAGTTGAACTACATCTCTTCTATTTTCTTTAGATGCATTTTTCCTTGTTAGTTACAAATTAGTTTATATTTTCTTTGGTTGCAGCAATATAGTGTCAATTTTTCTAATTAATAAGTAACCAAGTTAGCGTGAAATTCAAATATTTCTAGTGTTTTCTTGACTCTAATAGTGAGTTTTCTTTTAAATGAGCATTTGTGGCACAATATAATTTTAATCCCCCTACCATCATCCATTGTGGATAACATATGGCTGCATGGTTTGAAGAAATAATCTATACAATCTACTGTAGTTGGTGAAATGCAACTTCTTCTTTCTATCTCTATTTCTCAAATTTTGGATATAGAAGAAATATATAAGGGGATTAATAAGAAAAAATAGTGTAAAATATACATACATAAATACTAATTATCCATTTAAGAAATATGCCTAATACAATATGGTTTATCATTTCGGTCTTTCCATGTAGCTTTGTTCTGAATATTTTTAAGCCTTTTCTTTTGATAAAAAATTTCCTTAAAAGTTTGTAATTAATACTTTTCTCGTCTAAAAGACGAAGGAGGTGCTTATTGTAATCACGAAAAAATCACCCTCCGAAATCTGCAGATTTTACAGTGTCAGGGTCCCTAGATAACGAAAAACAGGTTTTCTTAATTCCGCCTGACTGTCTGCCTGTTGGATGCATAACTCAAAAACTATTTGTTAGATGAAAGCGATATTTTGCATGCATATTATATGTTTCCCTGGCGTGAGACCCCGAAAATTTCTGATAGTGATATATAGGACGAGTACCTTAAAAAAATTGTGTTTATTTTTGCTTTGCCTGAGAAATAGATACAAGTAATAATTTGCGCATAGTTCAGGCTTTACTATTAGCGTTAATGAGACCTAAAATATACAGGGTAAACATCACAAAGTGAACAGAATGGTATGATGATTTATAACGCAGTAGAAGCTCGTTCAATTCGAACAAGCCCGCCTCAGAGCGCGAGTTCGAAACCCAGCGGATTACATATTTTTATTTGAAAATTGATCCAAGGGAAGGGGGAAGTTTCGCGTAAACCCCTTTACAGATTTTTTAAATTCGTATCAATCCTCTCCTCTATTCCAGAAACGTTCATAAATAGTAAATTGTTTATAAAATATGTTTCAAATATATGTATTTAGGGCATCATGCATAATATATGCTCATACACTTTCTTAAATTTATTGTTAAATTTAATTTTAAAGTATTTTTCTTTTTGGGTTACAGTAAAGCAGAATGAAATACTGATATTCCATTGGGGTAAATATGCATGGTACATTATAAATATTTACTTTTGTCTTCTCCTCCCTCCTTCGCTATTATATTGTCGTATTTTTAACTAAACAGTATCAAATATTTTTCTATAAACGTCAGTTTGTCAGTTAATTAGTAAGACGTTTAGCTACTTCTTAAGGTTTCCATATTTTCAATAATAAGTTTGAAATATCTAACCAATGTAGGTTTTATTTTCATAATCAATAATTTTTATTTTTGAGTTATACTTCACTGTACTTTATCTACTCCCTACTATTATATTGTTCTACCCTGTTTTACTATTAATGGAGCTTTTATGTTTCCATTTTTAGTTTCTTCTTTATAACGATAAATTGCTCTGGATTTCATTTTATAAATGGCTTTTTAGTTATGCATAAGGCAAGATCCGTGGAATGTCTGACCCATCTCTTCTTTATCAATTTTTAGGTTGTTTCCGTTAAGCTCGCTTCGGTTAGTGGCATATCTATCATGTGTGTGTATATGACAGTTTGGTTTTTTATTGTTTGTTAAACGTATCTAATTTGAGATCTCTATCCAGTCTTCAACAATAGTAGTTTGTACACCAAGGCACTGAAGTTTAGCTTTTTACAAGAATGTGGGTTAGTTGCCGAGGCCCGTAGAGTCAAAGCAAATAAAAAGGGATAAAAGGGAACTTCAGTGCCGAGGGGCACGTTATGTTTTATTTGAAATGGAGAAATCGTGAAATGACAACATTTTAACCAACATTTGTAGGTTATGTTAACGTAGGTTGACACAAAAGTCGTAAAACAATGGATTACTTTACTTCCTATTTCTCGTATTTTAATGACGATTTCGAGGTACTTTAATGCTGATTTCAAATAAAGCTCTTTTTTAGGCGCCACTTCTTGGTTAATGAAATTTTTTGTCCAACTAAAAATATTTTTCTTTCAAAAACCTTCGAGCTCCCTTTTTCCAGTAGTTTAGATCTTTGTACTGCACAGATCTGTGATACATATGATGATCTTTGCGACCTTTTAGTCATTCATGTCGCTATTTATGCAAGAAAATATCTGTCTCTTTTATTCAACTGCTTTTTAACAGCTGATATGAGGAGGGTAGCTTTCCAGAAGGACCTTTTAATTCAAACAGAACCAGAAAAAATAGAATTGGGTGTCACGGAAGTATGTATCACTCAAATAATGGTAGCCTCAAAACACAATTTGGTCTAGTTAGTAAAACTAACGTAAACATTTTTTTGTTCTAATATTATCTGATTTATATATTTTTTTATTATACCGGCATCAGAATTGCCGTTTAAAGTACGCCTGAGCGTGCGAAACAGGTGATTAAAGCTCGCCGAGCTTTAAAGGTTGTCAAGGAAACGACTGAATGCAACAACGGACGTGGACGGGACAAAAACGTAAACAATTCTCGTAACTATAGTAGAAATATTATTATGTCCTCTTGATTTATCACGACAAAAATTATTTCTAAGTTTTTAGTGCGTAATTTATTTCCAGTATTGCAGGTATAATAAAAAATAGCGTAAAGTATTCGTGGATAACTGGTCTTTAAAACACTTGCTCTATTTGGAGCACTCCGGCTACGCCGTCGTGCTCGAAAACTCGCGCGTGTTTTAAAGACCTTGTTATCCACTCATACTTTAATATACTATTTTATAATGCTACCAGTGATACCAATTTGTCTAACGAAACTATTGCTGTTAGTACAGCTATTCGGCTTTTTATGCGTACCGCCTAAAGCAGCAAGGCTTCTAGTACTACGCCCTATTGATAAGGAATTGCCACTGGAACTATTTTAACAAGATCGTAATTTTAAACTAATTAGAGTAAAACGTTGCTGGCACTGGCGATTTGAATAAAACGGCCACTTACTTAACACCTGCGAACTGTGGTAGCAGCTAATACCTAGAAAGCCAGTGTAAACAGATTGAAATGGTGTCATTCGATGTAAGAATGTGTTACTTAATAATGAAATGCACCAGACTAATGAACCAATAAATATTTTTCAGATTTTTTATTGCTTCTTTACCGTCGCGAGGCATGTATCAGCAGCTGACACTTTCACTAATAAACGCCACGGCTCCGGTCCGATGTGATTTCCTTGCCGCAAGGCGTTAAAGAGGAAGTGGATATCTTTAGTATACATATATTTTGATGCTACACAACATTTCGATTAATACTAAGTTTTACATTTTTTTGGACACACTTTTGATACTAATAGTGTTGTTATAAATGCTTGTGCTTACAGGACCAATAACAGAGTACTCAATATTTGAAAAGATATTTTCATTTCATTCTCTACATACGGAAATGCTTTTTATATTCGATATTAGTCATACAACTTTACTGTCTGAATTTATTGCATTCCAAATGGGAAGTCATTGCAAAGTCTGCTAACCTTCTCCCCATAACAGAAATTGTCTCTATAGATGTTGAACAAGGCAAGATTGCATTTTTCATATTTAACAAAAACCAAATGTTTATGTTTTTGACTATTCTTCTGATGATTATTATTGTAGTTGAAATTTTGGTAGATATTTATCTGCTTAAACGAGTATATCGAGTTTCTCTAATGCAGTAGAAACTCAATTATTTGGGAGGGGGTATACCCATAAATTGAAAATTACGAATAGATAACTCAAAATGTATAGAAACGTATACATATGTACAATAAAGACTTACACAGGGTAAATAAACTCTATGTACGACTTATAATGGAGTATTGCTTATAACATACTGCATTAAAGTTACTTTATTTTACTAGTACTATAAAGAGCTGCTTTATAGCCGCAAAACTATATCCATCAAGACACTTTTTTCTGTCACAGAATGTACGCAATTTTATAAACTGATTTTTTTCTGACTATTGATTCGTTTTCTTTATTGACCTCGTTCGCAAAGCTCGCTCTGCCATAAAATAGACTCATCCAATAAAATGTTATAAATGCAAAAAGAACTAAATCTAAATGCACCTTTTCACGTACAGAAACATTATAGGTGAAATAAGCGCTGATTGCCTGTGGTTTGTGGTACGGTTAACTCGTAAACTGGACAATCGGCTCGTGCATGATCGAGGGTCTATATTATTTATTTTATGGTTAAACGAACTTATGAAGATTAACACTTGAACATCAATATTTAATGTTTAAAAGTCATGGTGCAATTATAAACCAGGATAGGGTCAGTTAGTAACAGTCGTAATTTATTTTGATTAATTTCTATCATTTTCGCTTACCTGATAATATGGTTCGCAGTAAAGTTTGTTTTTATGTTTGTAATGCTGTTTACACTAATTTGTTAAAACAAAATTGCTGCTAATTAACAAGTGGAAGTTTTTAAATAAAGGAGATGTGTCGTAATTTTTCTAATTGATACTTAAGTTTGTTTATTACAACGAATTATTAAATAAACAAATTATTGTTTGCGATAAAACTGTAATTAGATAATGTTAAAGTTTGAAACCGATATGTCACCGTTTTGGTAATTTTCCAGTGCAACTTCTTAATTGAACTTTTCTTATTATTGAAACCTACGAAAATTATGTATTATTTATTTGAAAGAGAATAGTTTTTTCACAGCACTTAAAAATACAGTATAATAAGTGCCTCTAACAAAATGTTTTCAACAAGTGTAATATATTAGAATTCAGGCTTCATATCTTCAATTTAAATGTGAAAAGTGCTTTTGGCCATTATTTGATATTTTAAGATATGACTTTGTTTACGTTTAATATTCTGTGTTTACTTTTGCAGTTGTAAAAAAATAAAATAACCCAATATAATAATAGTTTAAATTACTGCGACATAGCCTTAAACAATCTCTCTAATTTTAGTCCATACGCACGTACGTAATAGCAAAACTAGTAGCTAATAACGACATGTGTTGAAGGAAGTTGCATTAAAGCAGCGGCGCTAATCTAAACCACTAAAACCAGCTATAATATACTTCCTACACCATTTTATACTTAAACAAATTGATTCTAGAAATATCAATAAACATCAATTTCTCATGGGCAGTTGCTGCAGTGGGTTAAATTCACGACAGAGTGTCCAATTTCCATTAAACAGTTTTATGCTAATAGTCTATAATACATCTATGTGATAGCCTAAAAGAAAGAATAAATTTTTAAGAGCTATTAACTATTTTACTGCGAATTAGTTAATCACCACTTGCGAAGGCAGATCGTAAACGTGCGTTGACAGGAAGTTTTCCGATTCTGCATTGCATTAGATTTTATACGGCTTGTTAATTGCTCCGCATGAATTAAGAGAATAAACGGCGTATTTTATGTGGTCTCATTATAAAATTAGCAGCCACAGTATTTTCCGCATAAAACTGGTTCATCGGGCTCAGAGCCATCAGTACGTGATGGGGAGTGCGCTAATTATTCGTATTTTTGCAAGGAAAATCTAAACACTCGTATCTTTTCTTCACGCTTTAGTAGGCCATGAATTTTGATTTACGATAAGAGCCAGTTGCTGAAGTAATGAAGATATTTTTGTCTTTCTGCCGGTGGAGGACAAGGAACTGCTTTCATCCTTGTCTCACGCACTGTTCGTCGACTTGGGCGACTTTCGAGTTTTTATATTCGTCGTGTGTTGATCATTAGAGAGAGGAAACGGAATTCAAATTAATTATGCGAAAAAACGGATGTTCTATTGGAAATCATAAAATTCTGTCGTTTTCTGCTGTAATTATTTTTGTCAGTTTTAATAGTTTTGTATTCTTGTTTTCCTTCCATTTAGGATCGATTATATACAAAATATTGACGTAATATTCGTGAATGCAATATAAATATTTACTATTTAGTGGCAATTTTGATCATTCTCTTTTGGACAAGTCGAAGAGCAAGAAGCAACTAGTATTGATTCACAAAATAGTTTTTTATTTTATTGTTTTATACATTTATTTTTTAATTTGCACATGTACAAACGTATTAACAATTTTTAGGTAAAATAATCTTCATACTTTAGCTTTAGCAGTATTTAACAAGTTGGAAAGATGGTTTGTGATAACCGGATACTTTACCACAATCTCCTCAATATGTTTACGTTGAGTACGTCGGCAATACTAAGCTGTCCTATTGTTATATAACAATGGAACCATGTAAACAAGGTTAACAACTTGTAAACTGATATATCTACTCAGATGCAAGCGTCGATTTGCATAGGATGAACTACGACTGTTTAAAAAATTGTAAATAATCACAGAGTTGGTTCGCTAATAACTAAAATTTCTACTTGCAACTACTGCAAACGCAATTAAAGCATTTTACACTTTTTTAAATTTGCCGTTACAGGCATTACTTCTCGACATATTAATATTTAAAAATATATATTTAAGCAAAAGAACATTTCGGAATAAGTAGGAAAATGAGCCATCAAAACTTAATTGTCAGTTAATGTAACAACAAATATAATTGATGTATTTATAGAAAAAGTTAAATGTTTGAGTCAGTGTTCTAAATTGGATTGATTTTTTTAGTAATTAACTTCAGATGACTAAAAGATCTTATACGGTACTCGATTAATTTTATGTCACTAATTTAAATGGTTCTATGGCCGCATCAGGCATGTAAGGCATTTGAAGTTCCCGTTAGCTTTATTTATTAGTACAACGATTAAATGCCGGTTAATTATGGAAGGAACTTGAGAATTCGAATTCTTTACTGAAATTTCAGTTATGTGGACAATCATGCCCAATCGTTGCGGACAGACATTCTCAACGATTTAACATCAGATATAATAATGATACCGATCATATTAATAATGCGAATCGTTTTATTAGCCAGCGGAATAATTACTTGCTATTAACATTCTAATTAGAAGCCCAAACGTATCAACTTCCGACGCTAAGATGGCGGGCTCGTGACAGTTTATAATGAGCTCTTTTTTGCTGCCGGAGACAGGATATTGCAATATGAGGGCAATTAGCAGCTTATGAAGCTTGCACATAGGACATTTGTTTTTAGTGCAGCAAGATATATTGTCGTTCTGCACTCAAAGAAACGCATTTTATATCCGCGCATTCCGCAACTAACAACGCTGTCAGTCTATAATTACATAAATTATTTATCAAGCTGGCGATCACTGTGAAAAATTTTGATGCAAAAACACGTGAAAATCTGAAAATAAAAAATATAGAAGTCCACCTGTACATGAATTAGACGAACAGCGCAAAAATTCATAATTTTTCGTTTTTTCCAAAGTATAGAAGCAATAAAAGGTTTATGTTATTTTCATAATTATTTATACTTCCAATACAATTTCGCGTTAATTATATGTCGGAAATCTTACACTAAACCTTATCACCCTTTATTGCCCATTAAAATTGTACCAGCACTGTTATTTTTAAATATATCTTGACATTTGGCTATCTAATCTACACCATATATTGTATAAATATCGGCAAAAATACAAGCAATTAACACTGCATAAATTTATTGCGTAACTGTTTTCATTATAAATATAATTTTTAGGCGAAACAATTCTGAAAGGAATGCCCTCCTCTGTTAATGCCATTGTCCACATTTGAATCTAACTGATTTTGCAACGTTTAGCTATTTTTATTTATGTTTGAAGTTCATACATTTGCCTTGTTACCTATTACATATAAACAATGACCATCTCTCATTAGATATATATACATCAAAGCAACAGGCAATAACTGATACTATTAAACCCACTGTTTAAAATGCTTTAAATACAAATTGTCCTAAAATCTGCTTCTACAAGACTGCTTCTTTAGCCGTTTTCTGACCACTGCTGGACGTAGCTGGCTGCGTGCCCCACCCAGTTCCACTTGAGTTGCTATTCATCTAATAATATTCTTAACGGTCCTAATCCTGATATTGATGTTTTAGATTTAGTCTCTTATCGTCTTCTTCTAGTTCTTCTCCTATGGGATGTTCGAAATCACCACGGAATTTTTTGCGTTGTTGGCACCACCTTTAAATAACTTCTTTGAAGTACAAACCTACCGATCTCTCAGATTGCGCACCCCTAAATTCTTTTTCGACTTACACTTCCCGTTCCTCTAATCTTCCCTTGCATTGTAAGCTTCAGCAACAAATATTTTTGTTCCCTGGTACGATGGCCTAGATATTCTAATTTTCTCTTTTTAGTAGTCTTTAGTATTTCACATTCTTTTCCCTTTTTCAGTAGCAGTATTTTTTTGTCAGTCACTCTTTCAGTCCATGCTATTTTCCACATTGTAGGACGAAGGGTAGCGTTTAAGTTATCAGCCACTAGAAGTGTATCGTTAGCATAACGTACATTATTAATAGGTTCTCCGTTTATATCTATTCCAGCGGTTTCCTCTGATAATGCTTCCTGACAAATGACTTCCCTATATATGTTGAATATGAGTGGAGAAAGGACACAACCTTGGCAAACGTCTTGGCAAATATTAATTTCTCCCGTTACTTCATTTTCGATCTTAATTTTTGATGCTTGGGGCAAGTACAATCTGGTATTATTTTAATTTCTCAACCATGGGTGTTTTTACATTTAAGAATATCGTATATTTTCTCATAGCGAACGTTATTAAAAGCCTTCTCCAAGGCAATGAAGCATTCATAGAAATCTTGGTTTACATGTCAACACCTTTGCATTAGTACCCCTACATCAAACAGAACCTCCCTTGTCCCTAGTCTTTAGATTTCTAGATTTCTAAATTCTAGTTCCATGCCACTTACATCTTCAAATGTTTTGAATATCCTGCTGCAAATGATTTTAAGAAACACTTTCAAAGTACGACCCACTGGTGTATAGTCCTATATTCAGAACAGTCTTTTGCGTTCTTCGTTTTTGGAGTGCAATAAAAATTGATAAGAGCAAGTGTTTCGAAATAGCACTTGTTCTGTAGATTGTATTAAAAAAATTTACCATCACGTCAATTGTGTCATTATCTATAGCTTTAAAAATTCAACTGGGCCTCGCATGGTCCTGCAGCCTTTCCCTTTACTGTACTTTGAATCGCGTATTCTACTTCACTTCTTAAAATTTCTGGTCTGTTTCTTTTGTTTCGATTTGGATTTCTGATCTATCGTCTTTAAACAGTTTTGCTATATACTTGCTCCATCTCTCCAACTTGTCTTTGATATCGACGATTATTCTACCGTATTTGTCTCTTGTACTCACTCCTAACATACTTTTAACCCTTAACTTAGTTTCCATATCATATGCCATCGCTGGTACGTAGTATATATACTTTTCGTTTTCAAGAAATATCGGGATATCGGTGTTTTGCCAAAAGCAACCCAGTCAAGTCTAATTATATTTGTTTTTCTCGATTTCTGATTTTTTTGCCTAATTTAAAGAGGTGTCCTAAGTACTTATACATTCCCGCTAACTGTATTCATCTTCTTCTGGTCTAGTTCAAATTCCTTGTCGCTTTAGTCACTATTTGGGTTTCTTTATTCATTTCTATAGCTACTCTTTCGAAGCCGTATTCAGCATCCATTCTAGTTGATTTGTGCTGTGCTGGCGAGGACAATATCTTGAACGGTTTACCGGTTCTCTATCAATATTTATTTCTTCCTGTTCCCAATAAAGTTTTTTGAAGGCATACACTAGAGCAAGTGTAAACAGCTTTGGTGACATCGAGTTGCCTTCGCTGACGTCTACGGTCGGTTTCAAGATTTTCTGGTTTTATGTGTCTACTGTCATTGTTGGAAATATCCTTTATGGTATGTGTGAATCGAGAGATTTTTCTACCATCCAGTCCCTTAAAAATTTCCCAGAGTTCAATGATATCAAAACTATTACGAAAGTCTACGAAAGCTAGATGCAGTTGTGTGTTATCTTCTTCACATTTCCGTATTAAGGTTCGCATTGTTTGTAGGCGATCAACGGTTCTACACCATTTTGGGATTCTGCGTGTTCTGCTGACTGTAGAAATTCAGTTTAATTGATACAGATGTGATGGGTTACGGCTTATCAAATTGATGATTTCACGGCTATTGCCATTACGTGACAAACGACTTCCGGGATTGGACCGTGTCATTATTGAGGTAAAGAAATTCCTCATTCCGCCCACTTTCGTAAGGGGCTTCATGAGCAGAAAAATCAAAAGAACATGGTAATTCAACGTTGAAACTACGTCATAGGTGAAACTTCTGAGTTTCGAGTTGTTAGAGGCGTGAAACTCTTCTGAGTTTCGAGTTTCTAGAGGTGTGAAACTCTTCTGAGTTTCGAGTTTCTAGAGGCGTTAAATTCGAAACTCAGAAGACTTTCGCTTCTGACGTAGTTTACACGTTGAGTTACCGTGCTCTTCTGCCCCCTTCCCCTTGCAAAAGAGTTCCGCCTCTGGCGTGGTTTACACGTTGAGTTACTGTGTTCTTTTGCTTTTTCTCCTGGTGAAGTCCCTTACGAAAGTGGGCGAAACGTTGAGTAGTTCAACCTCAATAATGACACGGTCCAATCCCGGAGTCGTTTGGTATGTTATACAATTGCTGTTAACAGAGTATTTAAAAAAATCTCTATTAGCATTCAGACACATACCCCATTGCTTAATGAGGCGGTAGATTTTTTCTTTAAAACATTCTGTGTTCTGTACATCAGCATGCGTGTCAAAACGTCCTTCAATGCCGACTGTTTTAATAATGGCGTAAACAGTTCCAATTGTGTCCTGGTCATTATAAACGTATTTCCGTTCAACCAGCCTTGTAATTGTATTTCCGTGATCATAGTTTTGACGACTGGATACCTTTTCCAAGCATTTTAAATTAGCATTTGTGCTCTATGGAATATTACTTTTTCCTGAAGATCCATACCTTATAGATATTATATACTCAGTATTTTAGATCTTTCAACAAAGTTCTGGCGCAATCGGATAAAACTAGTAGATATTCAAACTGTGCTGTCCCGATATGAATTCTTTCTTGAAACTTGTAGTATAGCAGCGCTGATAACAAAGATAGATAATAATTAAGAAGTGTTTGGTAGAAAAGGCTTAAATGCCCCAAAGCAATTTTTAAAGGTATCTGCAAGAAAGGTTATAGTTTTTAAACCTTAAGTCTGATTCAATTTTTCGAATTTGTTTGCGTAATGTTTTAATGCACAACCAACAACTGCTTTGTTTGTATTATTACATAGAGCTTTTTAACAAAAATTCTGTCAATCAAAATAAATTTAAAAAAGCACACCAACCCTAAATTAGAGCACTATATCTGGCATCTGGGTATTCAGTAAAATGTACTTTAGGGCAATAACCCTTACACCCTACAACTTTTGTTTATATTTTTTCCCCTATATTCTATGATCTACAGAGGCGGATTAACCAAAAAGCACTAGAAGCGAGTGCTTTGGGGGCCAAATTTTGAGAGGTGCCAAATTTGGTGAAGCTAAAATAATTATTACAATTGAAAAAAAAATGTGAAGTTGCGCTTGATCATGGATATGCATCAAAGCTATAAAATGCATAGAAAAACACCTAATTTTGCTTAGAATTATGAGCGCGTACTCATAACGTTCCTATTTATTCAATTACCACTATGAAGACGCTATACCTGTGATCCATACTTCATCTTTATTAAACAAAAATTAATCACCATATTAAGGTAATATATACAGGGTGCCCAACTTAAATGTACTCAGATTTAAGCAGGTGAGTATGCAACACACATTACATTTCAATGACGAATGATGTAAGTGTTGCATACTCACCTGCTTAAAGCTGCGTACATTTAAGTTGGGCACCCTGTATAAATCATATATTTTTAAATGTTTACTTAATTTTTATCAAAAATAAGTGAAAAATAAGAAAAGGAAATATGCTACACTTTTACAAATTTAAGAATTTTTTCTAATACTGCTTCATTATCAAGGAAGTCCACCGTAGCAACCAAGCTCTTTCTTTTATTTTCTGTAATTTTACAATCGAGTACTGAAATATTCAGTTCTATACTATATTTAATGTCAGTTGTGATCTTGTTTTTTTCATCACATTAGTCGCCTGCCGTATCATTTCTAGGTAACTGCCATTTGAATTTTGAAAAATGTTTCTTCAATACCAACCCGTAAAAACTGTACGAGGATGGATGAATTTCCAAAAATGCCTTACAAGGGCGATGCAACATATAATCAGGATGTTCTAAAAAATCTTGTTTCTGAAATAATGGCTTTCTTGTCGAAGGAGACATAGACACAATAATTTTTAGTAAATTTAGTACTTCTATGTTTTGTAATATATTGTACTACGACTGTGCCTGTACTCATCCTACTGTCCATGTCGGCATCTATAATAACAGGTCTTATATTAATCAAATTCGTAAAGTAGATACCTCGAACTTGTGCATTTGCAACTGTTCGTAAAAAGTAACTTCCCTTAAAAAAATGATTTTGCATTTCCATGACACCTTTAAATATATAAATGATTGATTTTCCAAAATTTAACGAACATAACGAAAATCTAACCCATTTTTGGTAACACTACGCGTACTGTACGGCTGGCAGACTCTTTCTTTTATTTTCTTCTCTCAGACGACCCTACTACTTTACTGATATATTTGGTATTTAGATGCTTGTAAGGTATGACCAGTGGCATATACCTAGAACTGAATTATGAAAATGTTGGAACTTACTCTCCTTCTACCTGACGCTCCTCAATTATAAACGTATGTAGTAGTACATTCATGCCCAATAAACAATAAAAAACTTATTATATATTTAGTTCTTACTCAAGCATGGAATTTTTATTGTAGGTTTTACAGTGAGCCAGATCAATCTAGATGTCTAAAGTAGCAATGTGTATCAGTCTACACTCTACAATTTTAGTTTAAAATTCGAGATTTGTGTTCTAAATACTGAGATTTACAGAGGCGGTTTAGTGTTTTTACGTTTACTCCCTGCAAACATATTTGAGATTAAGCTTCTAAAATCTAGAGAAAAACAATGATGAAACTTTCATTTCTAAAGTAGAAATTGATATTTTTAAAATAAGAATTTTGCTTTTGCTTTGAATGTGTTCATGTTACGAATGCAATGGCAACTAAGATTTATTGTATCGTTCTTATATTGGTTATATTGGAAACTCCC